>JAUELO010000280.1:2777416-2787846 GCA_032357855.1 Amphibolips quercusostensackenii | reverse complement strand
ACGAATTTTCAATAAAATTCATCAACTTTCAACTAAAGAAAGTAAATTTTCAACAAAAAATTGAAAGATAAATTTTCAATTAATAAATTAAATTTCAACCAAAGAGATGAATTGTCAATGAAATATTTAATAGTTTATATTGCAACTAAAAAATATTTTTATTTTAATATCAAAAACAGTTGAATTCACCAATAAAGGAAATTTTTCAACATGAGTTGAATTATTAACTAAAAAAGATTTTTCAGTCAAGAAAGGAAAAGAATTTCCACGAAATTGTTAAATTTTAAAGCAAAAAAATGAACTTTTAACCAAGAGGATTTAATTTTCTACCAAAAAAGGACGAATTATCCACAAAATAGTTTAATGCAGTAATATAAAGCTACTTTTCCTAATGAAAACACATTCTTATTTAACTTTATATGACAATTTTAAAAAAAATGTAGACACGCACTCGAAAAAATGCTCTGCCTTCAAAAAAATTCCCTGACATTTCCAGGTTTTCCAAATGAACAGGCGCCCTATTTAATTAAAAATTATCATTCAGATTTTTTAAATATACTTACTGCTGTACTTGGTGACTGCAATTTGCGGAAGTGAGATCTACAATGAGTTTCAATTTTTTGGTGGCATGATCTACATATTGCCTTTTAAATTCTCGTTCTTTCGCAGTATTCGTCCACGTTAATCTCTCGTAGAGGTACAAAGCACCATACACTGCGCCAGTAACTGCGATCAACCTCCATCCTACTGTTTTCAACATCTGGAATAAATAAAATCTTGTAATTCAAGCACTATTATACTCGAGGCACAGTGGTCTAGTAATGGATTTTCGCGGACAAATTAGGCTAGAGTTCGTAATTTTTGGTCGATTTTAAAATTTTCAGAAAAAAATACGCTGGATAAAATTCCGCATCAATCCCTCGAAGCAAAATTTTAATTCTCATTTTGTGTTAAATGTTATGTTATCAAACAATTCGAAAAAATCAGATTTTCCAATATATTATTTTTTATCTTCATGTAAACAGGTAAAGTACAACAGAAATCAATAGAAATTGATGCACAGACACAAATACTAACTATTGTTAAGCAATATACAATTTTTTATATTATTTGTTATTAACAATTAAAATTGTGGATTTACAATAAGAATTCTCAGCTAGATAATACAGAAACGTCATTGGCAGCAAGTCTTTGTGAAAAAATAATATTTTCATGTAAAAAGACACAAATACGATACAATTCTTTATATTATTTATTATTAACAATTTTAATTTATGGCTTGAAATAAAATTTCTCCGATAGATAATTTTACAGTCATTCGCAAAAGCTAGTCTTCGTGAAAAAATAATTTTTCTTCTGTAAAAACAGACGAATATAATGCAGTTGTTTATATAATTTGTTAATAACATTTTGGTGTATTTAAAGATGATTTTGCACGAAGAGAAAATATTTAATCCTATAAGTTTTATAAATGTATATTTGTTTACAAAATTCGTTTATAACAGTGAAATTTTTGCTTAAATAATTTATTCTTATGATATTTGTCTGCATAATTTTTTATTGATTTCTGTTGTACTTTACTGGTTTACACGGAGATAAAAAATAATATGTACATCGGAAAATCTGAATTTTTTAAAATTGTTTAATAACATAACATTTAACACAAAATTAAAATTAAAATTCGGCCTCGAGGGATTGATACAGAATTTTATCCATAGTATTTCTTTAAAAAAACTTTAAAATCGACCAAAAATTACGACCTCTAGCTTAATTTGTCCACGAAAATCGATTACTGGAACACTATGCGACGGTTCACCACTTGACTTTTGAGCGTACATCATATTTCACAAAGAGTTCAAAAAACTTCAGAATTCACACTTTTCTCAGGGCTGCCACAGACTAATTTACATGAAAAAAGTGAAAAATGACCTATTTAAACCGAAAAAAACCAAGTGACCAATTTCTAACCCAAAAAGTGACTAAAAGTGACTAGTGTGTATTAATGTGATTGTTCTTTTTGAATTTAAAGGAATTCAAAAGAATTTGATTCATAATAGTTCAAAACAATTTAAGTTAAATTCAAGAGTTCAAATGAAATTCAAGACCAATTGAAAAAATTTAAGTGAATTAAAAACAATTTGAAAATATGAAAAAATTCATTGAATTCACTAAATTTGAAATGAGTTTAGAAAAATTCAGAGGAATTCAGCAGAATTTGATGAAATGCCTAAGAATTCAAGGCACATACGTTTAAAAGGCTTCAGGATAAATTAAACCAAATCTAAAAGAAATTTATAAAATGCATTGAATTGACTAGAACTAAGAGAATTAAAAATAATTCGAGTGAATAAATTTTTTAAAAAGAATTCGGGATAAATTAATAAGAATTCAGAGTGAATTCCAAATGAATTTAAATGAACAGCAAAAAATATTCTAAAATCTCTTTACATCATTGAAACACAATAAAATCACTCACTTCTTATGAATGAATTCTTTAAAATCCATTAAAATATCATAAAATCTCGTGAAATTCTATTAAATATGATATTTTCTGAGATCCTGGAAAATTTATTAAAATACCTAGAGAGCTTTTAAAATCTTTGAAATCCTCGGAAATCTTACACATTTTCTTCGAATCTTTTGAAATATCCTAAAACCTTATACGCCCTATAAAAGCGTTCCATATCTTTCGAAATTCTAGAAAATTCTTTAAAACCCCATGCAAATTTTTTTTAAATCCCTTAAAATCACTCAATTCCTTTCAATTTCATTAAAAATGCCCTGGAATCTTTAAAAATACAACAAAAACTTTCAAACCTTTTGGAAGACTTTCAATTTATTAAAATATATTAAAAATCCCTTGGAGTCTTTTAAAATGCCCTAACATATTTCAAATCCTTTGAAAGCTTTCTAAATTATTTAAAACTTTTTAAAGATCTTCAAAATATCTTTGAATTTTTAAAAATACCCTTAAATCTATTAAATTCTTTGGAAACCCTTCAAATTATTGAAATATATTAAGATTCCGTGGAATCTTTTAAAATACTATAACATATTTTAAATCATTTACAATTTTGTGAAATTTCTTGAATCTTTTTGATGCTCTTTAAAATTCCTTTGGAATTTTTTTAAATATCCTAAAATATTTTAATTTACTTCAAGTTATTGAAATCTATAAGGATTGCTTGGAATATTTTAAAATACCCTACTATATTTTAAATCCTTTAAAATTCTTTGAAATTCCTTGGAATTTTTAACAACACCCCATGATATTTCAAATCCTTTGACATCTTTTGAACTCCCTTGAAACTTTTTAAAGCTCTTGAAAATTTCTTGGAAGTTGGAAAAACATCCTGACATCTTTAGAATTCTTTGGAATGCCTTCGAATTATTTAAATATATTAAAAATGCCTTGGAATTTTTTAAAATAACAAAACATATTTTAAATCCTTTGAAATCTTTCGAAATCCTTTGAAACTGTTTAAAGCCCTTGAAAGATCCTTGGAATTTTTAAAAATACCCTAAATTATCAAACCTTTGAAATCTTTTGAAATTCCTTGAAACTTTTTAAAGTTCTTGAAAATTCCATAGTATTTTTAAAAATACCCTAAATTTTTTTTTAAATCCTGGAAAAAAATTCCTGAAAATTTCAGGTTTTTCCAGGTATCTCAAGTTTTTTCCAGGTATAATTTTTCATGGTAGGGAGCCATTCCAATATTTCGCATTTTTTAAAACAATCGATTTGGAATATGTATAAACCTTTGCGAGTTTATTATAAATAATGTCTTTTCTAAGTTTCTAGGGATTCAATTAATATGTTTAATTTTAAAATCTTTTAAAAATTATATTACAAGATATTTTTAAATATATTAACACTATCGATTAATTAAATAATTACATAAGTCTTAAAACATAATTAATCTTTTTTTTAATTTGTCCCTAAAGTCCATGAATCTGAATAACATTCAAACTATATAAAATTCTATTTAAAGTTTTAAACAGCATTAAATTCCTAACTTTTCACGTAAAAATATTAAATTTTCAACAAGAAATGTAAGTTTTTAACCAAATAGTTAAATTTTCAACAATTTACATTACTTTCCTAACGTGAAAAACGATTTTTCAACTAAATACATACATTCTCAACCAAATAGTTGAGTTGTTAATTAAAAAAGATCCATTTTCAACCAAACAGTTGAATTTTTAACTAAAAACTATGATTTTTCAACAAAAAATAGAATAGTTGAATGTTTAATTGAAAAAATTAGTTTTCAAGTAAAAATATGGCATTTTCAATACGATAGATGAATTTTTAGATAAAGAATTAAATTTTCAACCAAAAAGATTAATTTTCTACCAAAAAAGACGATTTTTTAATTCTCAACCAAATAGTCGAATATTCAAGTGAAAAAGATCAATTTTCAATCAAATAGTTAAATTTTCAGTGTAAAAAATTAATTTTTCACTAAAAGAAAGCAACAATTTTCAACCAGTGACGAATTTTCAACAAAAATTGTGAATCTTCAACTGAAATAGTTGAATTTTCAATCAAAGAGATGATTTTTCAAAGAAGAATATTAATCTTCAACCAAAAAATACTATTTTTCAACAAAATATGTACATGAATTCTGAACCGAATAGTTGAATATTCAACTAAAAAAGATATTTGAATTTTGAACCAAATAGTTGATTTTTCAACTAAAAAATGTCGATTTTACACCAAAAACGGAATAGCTCAATTTTCAGTTAAAAGATAGATTTTTCACCAAAAAAAGCAAAAACAATTGTTAACCAAAGTGATGAATTTTTAGCAAAAATTGTAAATCTTCAACTGGAATAGATGAATTATAAACCAGAAAGATGGGTTTTTAAACAGACTTTATCTTTCAACCAAAAAGATGAATGTTTAAACAAGAAGTTTAATTTTCCACAAAAAAAAAGATTTTTCAACAAAATACATTAATTTTAAAAGAAACAGTTTAATTTTCTACTAAAGAATGTAATAGTAATATTTTTAGCTAATTAAATTTTAACTAAACTGATAAATTTTCAGCTAAAACGATAAATTTTGAACTGGAATAGTTGAATTTAAACCAAAAAGATGAATTGCCAACCAAGAAGATTAATTTCTACCAAAAAAAGTTATATTTTTAACCAAAAATTGAATAGTTAAATTTTCAGTTAAAAAATTTAATGTTCAGCCAAAGAGATTAATTTTCAACTAATGTGAATGGACATTGCATTGGAATAGTTACATTATCAGTTGAAAAAACAAAATAATATTCAACCGAAAAAAGACAATTTCCAAAAAAAGTAACATTTTTACACAAAGTGATGAATTTTCAACTAGAATAATTAAACATTGATTTGGAATAGTTACATTTTCAGTAAAAAAAGAAGTATTCAACAAAAAAAAAACTGATTTTTAAACAAACAATTACATTTTCACACAAAGTGATGAATTTTTAAATAGAATGATGAATCTTCAACTAAAATAGTTGATTTTTAAACAAAAAAGATGAATTTTCAACTAAAATGAATCTTAAACTAGAATAATTGAATTTTCAACCAAGAAGATTAATTTTTACAAAAAAGACAAGTTTTCAACTAAAAAGGATCCTTTTTCAACCAAAAATTGAATAGTTAAATTTTCAGTTTAAAATGTAGGTTCAATTAGAGATAAGTTTCTAACAAAAGCGATGGAATATTCAACTGGAAGAGTTACATTTCCAGTTAAAAAATAATGTTTAGACAAAAAAAAGACAAATTTTTTCAACAAAATAGCTTATTTTTCAACAAAACATACGAATTTTCAACAGCAAAAGAATTAATTTTTAACAATAGAATATAACTTTTAACCAAGTAATTATATTTTCATTCCAAAAAAGATGAATTCTGAACAAAAAATGTAGTAGTTGATATGTCAACCAAAAAAGATTTTAAATTTTAATCAAAAACAGTCGAATTCAACAAAAGACGACTTTTCAACATGAGTGGAATTTTCAACTCAAAATTATCAATTTTGAACAAAAAATAAAGTAGTTAAATTTTTAGTCAAAAATAATAATTAAAAAAAAAACGAATTTTCAGCTAAATAGTTGAATATAGTAATATAAAGCTACTTATAAAAATGAATCATTGTTATTCAATTTCATATTGCAATTTAAAAAAAATAAGTACGCTCTCGAAAAATTCCCCGACTTTTTCAGGTTTTTCCAGGTATATATATATTTTTTTCATTCTTCGCAGTTACTCAAAGTGTTTCTCACAGGAATTCGCTGACTTTTGCAATTTTGTTTAAATCTCAGACTTTTTCCTCACCAACAAAATTCCCTTTTTTACCCCTGACCCTGTAAAAGATTTCAAAAATTCCAAAATATTTCACAAAGATTTAAAAACTTTCGCGACGGTTTGCACTTAATGTAAAGAAAAATTCATTTAATAACTTTAAAGATAATTAGAAAAGGACACTTACAAATCCGGCAACAATTAATCCGCCCATTGTGCCTTGCGAAGTTATTGAGGCAATTGCGACTCTTGAAGCCAGCGACCAATCATCTTGCCTCGTTGGGAAAGAAGTCACGCTCGTAACGAATTTCGAAGAATCTATACTATCCGCAGGAGAAGCAATGTACGGCGGAACCTTTAATTAAAACAACCTTTATATTATCCATTCTTAAATCAAAATACTCCAAATTTAAAACGCTTAAAACTCAAAATTCATTAACATACATCCTGGGGATAATTTGCAATCGCCACTCGTTGATTCTGTTTACCAGCAAACCTGCTAATCATAGCAGTAATGCCCCAGGAGAATCTGAACTCTAAATCCTCGTGAAAATCAGCGCAGAGATTATCGCAGTTAAGTCGGTACAAAATTTCAAAGGGTTCTCTGCGAGGGAGAATATTCAAGGACATTTGCTTCTTGTTCTCCGGCAGCAAAACTGACATTCTCTCGGTCATTTCGCGTTGTGAATTTTCTATGTTTAGAGCCAATGCGGTACTGAGTCGTGCTCTTAAATTTGATCCTAAAAAGTAAAAAAAGTGGAAATAAGTTGAGAAACTTTAACTACAAAATTGAATTCAGATTTAGAGATTTAGATTTTTTACCTAAGCCATTTTCCACGTGGCAGTGAAGTTCTCGTTTGTAAACATTTAAAACTAAAGCTTCAGGATGGAACGGAACGCTAAATTCATCGACGAGAGCCGAAAGTCTGCGTATTTCGTCACTTAAAGCTTTCGAAACACGTTGTTCGACATCCTCGACCATATGATGAATTTTATCCTTCATTTCCTGAGTTAACAACAGAAGTTGTTGTTCTGTAAAGTTTAATTTGTCGTGGACTTCTTTTTTATTGTTGAGTTGCTCAGCTCGCATTTTTTGGGTCTGTTCGAGTATTTCGTCCAGCGTTTGTCGAATCTCCCTGAAAATTGATAGAATTTCATTATTAAAAACAATTCTAAATTATCATTCAATATCATTTTACAAATAGGATTTTTTACTAACGTAGCAATGTGCTTTCCACGTTGCGAATGTTGTTCAAATTTCGTTTTCACTGCTGACTTTGAAATACACTCTTCGAATTTCCTTTCGAAATCTTGAAACTCAAAGTAGCGATTTTGGAAACCATCAGCAAGCGCTCCATCTAAAAAAAGTAAAAAGTTATATTCAGGGTGGCCAAAAAACTTCATTTTCTACATTCCATGGCTTTTCACGGACTAATTTTTCATTTTCCCAGACTGAGGAAAATTTTCAACCAAATAGTTGAGTTTTTAATGAAATAGATAAATTTTTTACCAAATAGATCAATTTTAAACTTAACTGATTGATCTTCAACTAAAATGATGAACTATTCCACCAAAAACGATGAATTTTCAACGAATAAAGATTTTAATGTCAAGAAAGAAAAAAAAGTCCATACAAATTGTTGAATTTTTAAGCCAAAAGACGAACTTTTTGTAAAACAGATGAATTTTTAACAACAAAGTTAATTTTAAATCAAATAGTTGCATTTTTATCCAAAAGAGGAAATTTCAAACAAAAATTTCTACAAAAAAAAACAAGTTTTCAACAAAAAATGATCAATTTTCTACAAAAATGAAAAAGTTACATCAAAACATTTAAATTTTCAACCAAAATGATGAACTTTAAAAAAAATAAATAAATTTTTAACAAAGTAGTTCAACATTTACCTATGTACTTGAACTTTCAATTAAAAAAGATAAACTTTCAACGAATATTGTGACAGTATATATTTCGAGGAACAAATATTTTCATTTTACATAAAAAACATTTGAATTCAATCAAGAAAGACAAACTTTCAACAAAACAATTAAATCCTTAACCAAAGATTAATTTTCAACCTAATAGTTGCAGGGTGTCTACTCAAAGCCTGGAAAAAAATTCCCTGATAATTCCAGGTTTTTTCCAAGTATCATTTTTTCACGAGTTTATTATAAATAATGTTTCTTTTTCAGTCCTTTTAAATATTTAAATGTGTAAAAATAGCACTATTAATACGTGAAATCAAATAACTGTTTTTTTTTTCATTTGAGAAAGTAACTTTATCAAAGGATAAGTAATTTCTTAATGGCACGAGTTTCTAGGGAATCAATTAATATATTTAATTAAGAAAGGTTTGAAATAAATAATAAAAATAAAATAATTAATCATTTCTTGAATTTGTTTTAGAAGTCCTCGAATTTAAATAATTAAAACAAATTTTATTTTATCTTTCTGTACTTCAAATTCAGTTCAATTTTCATTTTAAAAAGTTAATTTTCAACCAAGATAAAAAAGAATTTTCAACAAAATAGTTAAATTTTTAACAATTAATTTTAAATTTAATTAAACAAAATTAATTTTAAACAAAATACATGAATTTTCAACTAAAGAAGATAATTTCTCAACCAAAAATGGAATAGTTTAATTTTCAGTTAAAAAAATTAATTTTCAACAAAAAAAAAACGAGTTTTTAACAAAATACTTTGTTTCAACTGTAATAATCAAATTTGCAGTACAAAAAATTAATTTTCAACCCGGAAGATATAAATAAATTTTCAACCAAAGAAATTAATTGAGGGTCCGGATGCAATAAGGGGGCGAGCGCTCGAAAACGAGTCCAAGCGTCTTGAGGTATACAAATTTTAAAGTTCAAATAATTAAATTTAAAAAAAAATGTGCTTGTAGAGAATGACAAGACGGAACTTTTTTCTATTCAAAGTTTATTTCCCGGATGTATATTTTTGATAATAAAATTGAAAAAGGAGAAAAAATTTTCCCCAAATTCAATTATTTTTTAAAACATAAATCGTCTTCACTCAAATATTAATGAAACACAAATTGGTTAGCGATCACGCATTTGTGGATATTTTTTGAATGCAGACTTTTTGTTGATTCATTTTTTTTCGTGCCTTGCGTCGTTTTTCCAAAAATTTAATTTTTTCATTGTTAATGTTATTTTTCACGATTAGAACAAAAACCACGCATTCTATCAAAAAATTATTAAAAACAAATTTCAGGCTTTTTTTTGGGTTAATAAATTTTATTAATTTTTTTATCTTGCGATGTTTGTGTAGAAATTCAATTTTTTCTTTTTAAAGCAGTCTTTTACGAATAAAACAAAAACTACGCGTCCTATCAAAAAGTGATCAAAAACAAATCTGTAGATATTTTTTTAATACACGATTTTCGTTCGATCATTTTTTTTTGAGTTCTATATAGTTTAACTGCAAAATCGAATTTTTGATTTTTCAAGAAAATCTAAAAAGTTGTTATGACAGTCTCGTAGGGTCTTTAAAATTCAACGTTTTTCTGTCTTTGACATTTTTTCATACCGTGCGTTGTTTGGCTTAAAATGTTCATTTTCGTTTGTTTTTTTAGAATTTTGTACATGCTACAACTCCGGTAATTTTTTTTTTAATTAAAAAAAGTCATTAAGCTAAATTATTAGCGTTTTTGACTACTACTAACAACTGTGCATAGAATTTTTAAATTAAAAAAAAAAGTATATTCAAAGATTTTGAAAATGCGCTTACTTTTCGAATTTTTATTCAAATTGTCTGGCTAGCGAACATGACCTTTATTTTAGGACACTTAAAGAGCATACTTGTAAAGCTTTCAAAAAGCCATATTTTCCTATTTCTGGACTTTTTTCATATCGTGCGTTTTTTTATCTTAAATGTTCATTTTTGTTTCATTTTTTGGATATTGAAAATGCTATGTATCTCTACAAAAATTTTTTTTAACAAAAAAAGTCATAAGGATAAATTATTTGAATTTTTATGGGCTGCAAATAGTCGTCAATAGAATTTTCAATTGGATAAGAAAAGTGGTCTAAAAAACTTCGAAAATGCTCTAACTTTTCGACTTTTCATCTAAAGTATCTGGATAACGAATTCGATCTTTCTTTTTGGCCTCTCAAAACGTG
>JAUELO010000280.1:2699307-2723763 GCA_032357855.1 Amphibolips quercusostensackenii | reverse complement strand
TACCAAAGATTTTATTTATTTCCACTTATTAAGACATCAGAGCCTTTTGTAAAGAAATGATACATTACTCCCCTTTCCGATCTGAGGGCACTCCACGCATTTCAATAAAATAACTGTTTTAAGAGCCAAAAAAACTTAAAATTCAAGGTTCGCGTAAAAAA
The DNA here is from genome assembly GCA_032357855.1 of Amphibolips quercusostensackenii. Taxonomy (NCBI): domain Eukaryota; kingdom Metazoa; phylum Arthropoda; class Insecta; order Hymenoptera; family Cynipidae; genus Amphibolips; species Amphibolips quercusostensackenii. The sequence continues at coordinate 2,723,602 of JAUELO010000280.1, read as the reverse complement.
TTTAAGGAGATTTCCAGGTTTTCAAGGTTCAAAAAGGGCTCAAAATTCGTAAGGTAGTTTATGGATGGCCTGGCAAAATTTTCTCTGTGACAAGAAAGTGGCTTGGCGCCGCCAGGTATTCAAAACAAAGTACCTGGCGGCGCCAGGCTTCAAATACAACACTGCTTATCATATTCAATTTGAAAAGTTCTTTTAAGTCAAGGATAGCAATCTTGAATGTCAATGGAAATCAATAAATTTTAAAAATACCTCTGCTTTCCGGGACTTCCTTCCTGTAAAGATGAGTTTCTCTGCAAAGGCAAATTCCTACACATATTCGGGTACAAAATCAAAGCAGAGGCGGCACACAGTCCCTCATAAGCAGCTCCCAGCCACAGCCAGTCATTAACAGCTTGTAAGGTGCCAGCTGCAGAATTGTAATGACTCAAAGCATCAGCGGACAAACCGGCTTGAAGGCAAAGATCCCCCAAATGCTTTGTCATTCGACCAACACATCTCTTCTTATTATTCCTCGATTCCAAATCCAATCCTATAAAATCCCTCTTCTCAAACGGTGCCAGAAGCAGAGGAACTTTATCCAATTTTTCTCTCGATCTTTCCAGCCTCTTTGACTCCAAAATCCAAAACAAATTGTTAAAGCACTCAGTCATCTGTGTCTCCAAATCCGGACAGGTTTCGTCCACGTAGAAAACAGCCCTCGTTTTAAAATTTGAAGGGGTCGTGTAGTCAGGTGGAGGTTCATTGAAATTTTCCGAGGCCAAAGGTCCTAGAAAAACAGCCCTTGAATCGTACAAAGTGGCATTGTACTTGACTTTTAAAGTCTCGTGTAACCTGCAAAGTTCATTGAGCTCGATTTGATTTTCGTATTTTCCAAAAGTGATTAGACCCAAGAGTCTTCTGTGGGTTTGAAAATCACCCCAGTCATTATTTTCTACGGGATGATCCTTAACGAATCGAATTAAAACTTCCCTGGTTCCTCCACTGGAGTCCACGACGGAAATTCTGCTTCCAGATTTGACAATCCGCTCGCATATTTTGGCGACAGTTTTTGGCTTAATTTGGGTGCCGACTGGTTTCAAAAGAATGAGCAGAGCTGCATGATCGTGAGCAGTTTGCTCGTAATCTGGATGTGACATTTTATTGTCGGGCACCGGACTCGACAAGAGGACACTCACTGCTGCTCGCATTTATAAATTTCTAACATTTGGCAATATTTAAACACTATCTTGAGATTAGAAGAGTCGTTTTTAGAGTGGGGAAACCTTGATTAAAAGTGACGTTAAGTGCGCGAAAAATGTGTGTGGTACATAATATTTTTAACCTCAAAGGCGGATGACAGCTGTCAGATGTCAAAATGTAGGCGCCGCCATTTTTAAATGGCCAATTTGAAAGGTTATGTCGGTTATGTTCGGGGGATCACGTGACATTTGTTTTTTTTCGGGTATTAAATTTAAATTCATGAATTAACAAAGTAGTTCAACTTTCAAACAAGTAGTTTACTTTTCAACCAGAAGATAAACTTTCTACAAACAAAAGAATCTTCAATGAAAATAGATAAATTTTTCAGCAAAAAGTTAATTTTCCAATGAAGAAGATTAATTTTATACCAAAAAGACAAATTTTCAACGTATTTCCTCAATTTTCAATCAAATAGTTGAACTTTAAACTAAAAAAGATTAATTTTTAATCAAAAATGGAATAGTTTAAATTTTCATGCAAATAAAAACGAGTTTTTTGCAAAAAAGTTGAATTTTCTACCAACTAGTTGAACTTCTACAAAATTATGGAATTTTCAAAAAAAGTTCATTTATACAACGAAATAGTTGAATTTTAAACCTGAAAGATTTTAATTTTAAGTGAAAAAACAGTTCAAGTTGACACAAAAAAAATTAACAAATTACTTGAATCCTCAACTATAACAGATTAATTTTCAAACAAAACAAATCAATTTTTAACAAAGAAAAGATTAATATTTTTTTAACAAAAATAGATGAAATTGAACAAAATACATGAATTTTTAATCTAATAATTAAATTTTTAACTAAAAAAGAGTAATTTTCCACCCAAAATAGAATATTTAAGTTTTCAGCTAAAAAAAATTAATTTTCAGCCATAGAAATGAATTTTTAACTAAAATGATAAATCTCAAACTGAAATAATACATTTTTAACGAAAAGTTCATTTACAACCAAATAGATGAATGTTTAATCAATAAGAATAATTTCATTAAATAACGATAACAATTAATTAAATTTTTTTATATTTATTTTTTAATTATAAATAGAGAACTTTGTGACAAAGTAGTTTATTTTTTAAAGCAATAGATTATTTTCCAACTAATATTATGAACCTTGATGCAAAAATGAAATATTAATAAACTAGGTCAACTTTCCAATAATGAGTTGAATTTTCAACTAAAATAGATTTTAATTTTATATACAAAAGCAGTTCAATTTAACCAAAAAGGACAAAAGTTCAATAAATTGCTTGACTCCTCAATTACAAAAGATTTATTCTCAACCTAAGAAATTTATTTTTAACCAGAAAAAAATCAATTACCTGACAAAATAAACAAATTTTCAACAAAATATATGGATTTTAATGAAATAATTCAGTTTTGCACTAAAAAAGATTAATTTTTCACCAAAAATCGAATAGTTGAGTTTTCAGTTGAAAAATTAATTTACAAGCAAAGAAATGAATTTTTAACTAAAATAATAAATCTTGAAGTGAAAAAATTTATTTTTAACAATTGGTTCAACTTCCGACCAAATAGTTGAACTTTCTACAAAATTCTGGAATTTTCAAGAGAAAAAGTAATTTTTTTCATCAAAAAAGAAGGTAAATTTTTTACACGAAAATATACATTTTCAATAAAAATAACAATTAATTACATTTTTTATTTTTATTTTTTGACACTAAAGAAAGAAATTTTTTTTACAAAGTAGTTCAATTTTCAAATCAAGAGATGAATTTCCAACTAAAATTATGAACCATAACGAAAAAAAAAAAATGTTTAAGAAATCAACTTTTCAACAAAGATTTGAATTTTCGACCAAAAAAGGTTTTAATTTTTAATAAAAAACTGTTCAATTTTACCAAAAAGAACAAAATTTCAATAAATTACTTGACTCCTCAACTACAACAGATTAATTTTCAACCAAACTCATTTTTCACAAAAAAATTAATTTTCTACCAAAACAGATGAATTTTCAACCAAATTATAAAATTTTCAACTAAAAAAGATTAATTTTTCAGCAAAAATGGAATAGTTAAGTTTTCAACTAAAAAAATTAATTTCGAACCAAATAAATGAATGTTTAACTAACGTGATGAATCCTCGAATGAAAAAATAAATGTTTAACAATGTGGCTCAACTTTCGAACATATAGCTGAATTTTTACCAAATTGTTGAAGTTTCTATCAAATTGTTCAATTTTCGAGCTTAAAAAATGAATTTTCTACGAACAATGTTGAATCTTCAATCAGAAAATGTAAATTTTAAACAGAAAAGTTCATTTTTAACCTAAAGACATTAATTTTTAATCAGACAATTGCATTATTAACCAAAGAAGATGAATTTTCAAACCAAAAAGACAAATGTTCAACAAAATATAATATTACGTATAATATCTTTGAAAGGATTAAAACAATATAAAGAGAAATATATTACTTATTATTAAAAATATAAACAATTTAAAAATAAAGTATCAAAGAAATTTTTAAATATTAAGTGCTAACAATTTTCGAAACAATAATTAATAATATCGAATTAAAAGCATTTGAAAGTATTATAAAGTATTAAAATATTAAAGTATTAAAATACTAAAGTATTAAAAATTTAAATAATTTTCAAAAGTCTTTGAAATTGAAATTTTTTTAAATAAAAACGTTAAGACCATAATTGAATTATTTCAGATTAAAATGTCAAAAAAAGGACAATTTTAGAATGTTCAAAATCAAGTATTTTTCTATTAGAATTCTGGAAAATGCGATGATTTAAAATTCAAAGGAATTGAAATTGTATTATTTTTAATTAAGAGCGTTTGAAAATGAATAATTGAAAATTGAAAACTTTTGAATTTGAATAATTTTTAATCCGGAGCGTTTAGAATTTGGAATTAAAAAATAAATTGAATGTTTCAAAGTCAAAACTTCTAAGGTTCTAGAATTTTAAATTGTTATTATGTAAGAAAATTATAACTTAAAATTGAAATTTATTTCGTAAATTTTTCTAAGTTCAAAAAATAAATTCACCATAATTTTTTAATTCCTTTCAAAATAATGAGAATTTTTTTGTATTGAACTCTTCAAAATTCAAATTTCGAATTTTAGTTAATTTCAATCGTTTAAAAATTAACTAACTGCAATTTTTGGTTGAAAATTCAAGTACCTTGTTGAATATTCCTGTATTTTTTTCGGAAATTGTTTTTTTTTTTGTCGTAGAAAATTAATCTTTTTGGTTGAAAATTCATCTTATTGATAGAAAATTCAACAGTTTGTTTGCAATTTTTTCTCTCTATTGACTGCAAAATCTTAGTTGAAAATTCAACTCATGTTGAAAAGTCATCTTTTTGGTTGAATTTAACTGTTTGTTTTTTAATAAAAATATTTTTTGTTAAAATATGAACTAAATTTTTCAAAATTAAATTTTACATCTTTTTGGAATGAAAATTTAATTACTTGGTTGAAAGTTAAACTTTTTGTTAAAAATTAATTTTTTGTTTGCAGATCCATCGCTTTTGTTGAAAATTCATCCTTTTGGTTGAAAAATGAGCTATTTTGTTGAATATTCGTTTTTTCTTTGGATAGAAATTTTTTTTTTTACTGAAAATTTAACTATTCCATTTGAAACTTTAACTTTTTTTTGTTTGTTTTGACTGAAAATGTAACTATTTCAGTTGAACATTCCATTATAAGGGGCAAAAATTAATCTCTTTGATCAAACATTAATTTTTTAAACTAAAATTGTAGCTATTCAATTTTTGGTTAAAAAATATTTTTTGTTGAAAATTCGTCTTTTTTGGTACAAATTAATCTTCTTGGCTGAAAATTCATCTTTTTGGTTGAAAAATCAATTATTATAGTGAAAAATTCATAATTTTTATTGGAAATTCATCTTTCTGCTTAAAAATTCAACTATTTCCGTTTAAGATTCATCATTTTAGTTGAAAATTCATCAGTTTGGTTGAACTTTTTTTTTAATTGAAATTTTAACTATTCCAATTGAATATTTCAACAATTTACTCAAAAATTCATCTCTTTGGTTGAACGTTAATTTTTAAGTCATAATTTAACCATTCAGTTTTTGGTTGACAATTTATATTTTTTAGTTGAAATTTCGTGTATTTTGTTGAAAATTTGTATTTTTCGGTAGAAATGAATCATCTTGGTTGAAAGTTCATCTTTTTGATTGAAAATTCAACTATATATTCCAGTTGAAGATTCATCATTTTAGTTGAAGATTCATAATTTTAGTTAATAATTTATCACTTTGGTTGAAAAATTTGTTTGTTTTTTTTTGGTGGAAAATTAATTTTCAAACTGAAATGTAACTATGTATTTCATTTTCTTAAATTGATTTTTCTTAGTTCAAAATTCAATTCTTTGGTTCAAAATGGATATTTTTTCAATTCAAAATTCAACTATGTGTTTGAGAATCGATGCATTTTGTTGAAAAGTCGACTTTTTAAAAAAAATAAATCTCATTATTTGAAACTTAATTTCTTTGTTTGAAAATTGAACTTTTGTGTTTGAAGTTGTTTTTTTTTTGTATAAAATTTGTCTTTTTGGTTTGAAAAATCATTTTTTATCGTAGAAATGTTATCTTTTTTGGATAATAATGCAACTGCTTGCGTGAAAAGTAATCAGTTTTTGGTTGAAATATCAACTATTACATTTCTCGTTGCGAATTTATCTTTTTGTGTTGAAAATTTAACTACTTATTTGAAAGTAGAACTAATTTGTTAAAAATTCATTTTGGTTAAAGATTTCTCATTTTAGTTAAAAATTCATTTATTTGGCTAAAAATTTAAAAATTTTGTTAAAAAATCATCTCTTTAGCAGAAAATTAATCATTGTTGTTGAAAATTGATCTTTCTGATGGAAAATTAATTTTTTTTGTAAAAAATTTAATTATTATATTCACAAATTTTTTTTCGAATTTCTTTTTCAACTTAGATTTAAACTATTCCATTTTTTAAAATTAATTTCTTTTATTTGGTAATTTGGTTGAAATTTAACTATTTGGTTGAAAATTAATATATTTAGCTTATAATGCAATACATTTTTACTTGAAAAATTAGGAATTCGAAGAAGTTTAAACTAAATTTAATATTGTACCCACATTTATTTTACCTAAATACGCACTTAATTTTACGTATAAGATAAAATAAAAATTTGTTTGAATTATTATTCTAATTCATGAACTTTAGAGAGAAATTCAAGAAATGATTATGTTTTGAGTATTATTTAATGAATTGATGGTACTAAATATATTCAAGAACATCTTGTAATACAATTTGTTAAAGCTTTCGAAATTAGATATATTATTTGAATCTCTAGAAACTGAGAAAAAAACATTAATTATAATAAACTCGTGAAACTGTATCACCTGTACTAACCTTAAATTGGCAGGGATTTTTTTCCAGGATCTGAGTAGATACCCTGTTTACCAGAAGTGAAATGGGACTTGACATAAAATAATGAATAAAATTTGAATAAAAGAACGGTACGCCGATATAAATTTATATTGATTGAATTCTCACGAGAGCTAATCATCTTGTGAATTACATATCTTTATTTCTAACGTCTCTTATAATCTTATCATACATTCATGTATATATTTGTTTCTTCTATAAAAATTGTGGCACAATCAGCAGTAACAGATGAAATTAATAAGAAATTTTTTTACTGTATTTCTAGGTAAGTGTCTTTTCCAAATACGATAATGATTTGTCCATATACTATACGTAACGTACGATTACGGAAAATATTGACATCGTAGTTTGTAGATAGAATATAACATGACACTCTTAACTGTACTATTCTATCAGACTCAAAGTTTTACGGGACATATATAACAGTAGAAGGGCAAGTTACATTATTTCAAATTAAAGAGACATCACACAATACCTTTCACATAGTAAATCATAGTACGAATTATAATTTCTACAATAAGTTTTACATCATATAAAAAAATTGCACACACTCAGGAGTAGATGAAGTATCTCAAATTATAAAATAACTAGAACCTCAGTTGGCACTTGGAATATTCGTGAAAATAAATTGCACACTAAAATGGTGTTGTGCAGGTTCTATTATAAATTCTAATTCTGATTTATGAAAAGGGTTTCCTTTTAATTCGTGTGTGATACGCCTCAAGGGCGAATTCAAAAGTGCTTTTAATACTGAAATAAAGTCTGAACGTCGCAACGAAAATGGAAGGCATTTTTTGGCTTTGATTTTGGCAAGTCATTTTAACTTGGTTTTCACTTCTCTACACAACTTTCGTTCTGAAAGAACAACCGATCACAATAAAAAAACTTAGTTTTTAATTAGTCATATAGCCTAAAATTTAGAGTAGCGTTAACTTTATCTCAAGACAAAGGTCTTCATCTCGGTCAGCGTCGTGAAGAATACGTAGAATTTCAAAGAGCAAGATTTATACATCATTCTTGCCCCTACACAGCTGCTATTTCTCTAATATTTAATCCACAGTTAATGTTTACATATCCATTCTCCCGATTGAAAAAGAAGCGATCAGTTATGCGCGTATAAAGCCAAAATTTGTGTTGAATCACGAAGAGTTTAAATCGTGCATCAAGTCTTGTAAGCTTGTGCCTAGAGAGGAATTTTTTTGCCTTAATAACTGCAAAATTAAGCGTTTCGAGATGATTTCCCAGTAATGTTTTATTCTAGATACTGATAAAAATCATTCTGGATGTCAGACTTACAATTGTTTAAAAACAGAATTTCTAATAACTTTAATTCTATTTAGAAACTTTAGGCTTGGTTTTATTTTTATCAGTATCTGCTAAGCGAAAGTAAAGGAACGATTTTATGGCTTTCTGTATTTATAGCATCGGATCGGAATGGTCCATTATGTTCTTCAGAAGACTGCCAGACATTCTGAAACAAATTTATTAATTGTGAAACTTGCGAGATTTTTGTTTAGATTAAAGCGAGGGTTGATCACTCTTGAAATCTGGTGTACATACCTTAATAAAATCTCTTGTAATCTCTTGAAATCTTTGTGAAATGTTTTAAATATTTTTGAAATTATTTAAAATATTTGAAATATGTAAAATCTCTTCTAATCTTCAGAAATCTTTGCGAAATCTTTGTGAAATTTGTTGGCATGCTTGAAATCTTCTAGAATATTTCAGAAATCTTTGAAATCTTTATGAAATCAATGCAATTTTCCAAATCTTTATACGAATTATAATTTCTACACCAAGTCTTATATCTTATAAAAAAGTTGTTTCGGAATCTTCGAAATCCTTGTAAAAGCTTTTAAAATCTTTACAATCTTTGATATCTTCTGAAGTTTTTGAAACGTTTTGGAATCTTTGAAGTCTTTGAAATTTTTTTAAAATCATTGAAATCTTTGAGAAATCTTTTAAAACGTTTGAAATCTTTGTAAATTTTATTGAGATCTTTGAAATAATTTTGAAATGATTTGAAATCTGTGAAATCTCTTTGAAATGTTTTGTAATTTTTTTTAATCTGACATTTTTTGACACATTTGAAATCTTCTGGAAACTTTGCGAAATCTTTGTGAAATCAATGAAACTTGTGAAATCTTTGTACAAATTATAATTTCTACAATAAGTCTTACATCTTACGAAAAAATTGCACACACTCAGGAGTAGATAAAGTATTTTAAATTATAAAATAACCAGAACCTCAGAATCTAGAAACTCCAAAACTAGAATCTTGAAATTTTTGAACGTTTTTCAGAATCTTTGAAATCTTTACAATCTTTAATATCTTCTAAAATTTTTGAAACAATTTGGAAAATTAAGTCTTCTAAATCTTTGTGAACTTACTGACATCTTTGAGAAGTCTTTGTAAAAAAATTAAAAATCTTTAGAACCTTTGCAAAACCTTCTAAAATCTTTGGAATCTTTGTGTAATCTTTTTAAATCTTCGCGAAATCTTTGAAATCTTCTAAAATTTTTGAAAAGTTTTGGATTCTTTGAAGTATATGAACTCATTGAAATCTTTGAGAAATTTTTTTAAATCCTTTTTAAATCTTTGTGAAAACTTTTGAAATCTTCACGAAATCTTTAAGAAACCTTTTTAACACCTTTAAAAATTTTTGAAATCATTGTGAAATTATTAAAATCTTTCAGTAATATTTGTAAACCTTTTAATATGTTTTCAAATCTTCGCAAAAATTTTAAATCTTTGCGAAATCATTGACATCTTTAAGAAATCTTTACAATCTTTGAAATCTTCTAAAATTTTTAAAACGTTTTGGATTCTTTGAAATCTATGAAATCTTTCTGAAATCATTAAAATCTTTGTAAAACTTTTTAAAATATATGTGAAATCTTTTGAAATCTTCCTGAATTCTTTTAAATCTTTGTGAAATCTTTTCAATCTTTCTGAAATCATCAAAACCTTTAAGAAATCTTTGTAAAATGTTTTAAAATCTTTGAAACCTTTGTTAAATCTTTTGAAATCTTCGCAAAATCATTGAAATCTCTGTGAAATCATTAGAATTTTTGAAATCTTGGTAAGGTCTTTTGAAATCTGAAAGTTTTTGGGAATATTAGCAAAATCTTTATAATCTTTGTCAAATATTTTGAAATGTTTAAAATCTTTGAAATTTTCTGAAATTTTTTAAATCTTTGAAATCATTGTGAAATCATTGGAATCTGTAAGTAATATTTGTACAATTTTTAAAAATTTTTGGAATCTGTGTGAAATATTTCTAAATCTTCGCGAAATCTTTTAAATTTTCTGAAGTTTTTGAAACGTTTTGAATTCATTGAAGTATACGGAATCTTTATGAAATCATTGAAATCATTGAGAAATGTTTGAGAATCCTTTTAAAATCTTTGTAAAAACTTTTGAAATCTTCGCGAATTATTTAAAATCTTTGTGAAATCTTTCAAATCTTTGTGAAATCATCGAAACCTTTAAAAAATATTTGTGAAACGTTTAAAAATCTTCGAATCTTGGCGAATTCTTTGAAATCTCCGTGAAATCGTCGAAACCTTTAAAAAAACCTTTGTAAAACCTTTTAAAATCTTTGGAATCTTTGTAATATCTTTTTAAATCTTCGCGAAATCTTTGAAATCTTTGTGAAATCATTGACATCTTTAAGAAATCTTTACAATCTTTGAAATCTTCTGAAATTTTTGAAACGTTTTGGATTCTTTGAAGTCTATGAAATCTTTGTGAAATCATTGAAATATTTAAGAAATCTTTGTGTAGCCTTTTAAAATCTTTTGAAATCTTCGGGAATTCTTTGAAATCTTTGTGAAATCTTTCTGAAATCATTGAAACCCTTAAGAAATCTTTTTAAAGCGTTTTAAAATCTTTGGAATGTTTTGATATCTTTAAGAATCTTTGAAATCTTTGTAAATTCATTTACAATCTTTCAAATATTTGCAAAATCTTTAAAATCTTTGTAATATTTGCAAAATCTTTGAAATCTTTGTAAAATCTTTTAAAATATGTGAAGTCTTTAAAATCTCCTAAAACTTTTTGGATGGTTTAGAACCTTTAAAATCTTTGCGAAATTATTTAAATCTTTTAGGAATAGTTGCAAAACCTTTTGAAATCTTTGGATTGTTTATGAAACCTTTTTAAATCTTCGTAAAACTTTTTTAAATCCTTGGAATCTTTGTAAATTCTCTGAAATCTTTGTGAAATCATTGAAATCTTAAAATCTAGTGTACACTCAAAATTCGAGTGGTCAAGCCCTCGGATTTAAATTAGGAGAATATGAAACTGAAAATTTTGAGAACTTACTTTTTAACCATGTGGTCATAAATGAAAGAAGGAATCACTGTGACTGTTATGATGTCGCCTGCAGTGTCGATCTCGGCTGTTACTTCTTTATCTTTCAAGCCAACCACGTTCTAAAAATTAGAAATAATTAAATATCAACATTCTGTAAAATCAAAATCAACATTATAAGGTAAAATGGAATTCAAAAAAGTTTGATTAGGAAAAGTTATACAGTTTTGAGGAAATAGAAATAGATGTGGAAGCTGACAATCTCGAAGTGATACTAAACATAAATTGAAGCAGACTCGGCTGTGGATTGCGATAAAAATGTAATCTTCAGTTAACATTAAAAATAAAAACTTGAGTTTTTAAGAATTTTTTATGCAATAAACCTATTTTCGAAAAAATTTTTGTGAGTTAGTCCTGTATTGCAACCCTTCAATTATCATTTAAAGTTATGTATACCTTGCCGTTGATTTCGAGGATCTGGTGGTCCGTGAGAAGTCCGTTTCTCGACGCTGAGGAATCTTTAACCAGGGCAATAATTTTTCCGTTTTTGAACTGGAAACCAATGTGGCCTGAACTGTCCTTGTGCATTGTAACAGTGCGCTCGAAGGGTCTATATAGTAGTGAAAAGTATGACGTAAGCCTTTGCAAACTGATAATTTTGACCACATCTTAAAAACAACATTTATTTACAGAAACAAGTTCAGGGTGGCTACAGCAGTCCGGTTTCAAAATCCATGACTTTTCCAGGTTTTCTACACCAAATTTAAATAATTTTTCAGGTCAAGTTAATAAAATTTATCATAAAATTCTATATAAATGTGTAATTAAATTAAATTTTATAAATAATGTTTATTTATCATTTTTCCGAGTTTTCCCCATCGACTTAACAAATATAAAATTCACTTAATATTGAAATAAATAATATTTATAACGGTTTTTTAAAATAACTCTTCAATAATTAATCAATATTCCATCGCTAACACCAACGACATTAAGAACTATATCTAACTTTTTGTTCGAAATCTTCAAAAGTCTATATTTTGTTTGAAATTTTGTGAAATCCTTACAATTTTAAAATTATTTTTGAATCTTTTCAAGACTTTAAAATATCTCTTAAAATCACTCGATTTTTTTCTAAAATTTTGTAAATTTGAAAAATTGAAAAATTTTTCTTTAAAATCTTTTATATTGTTTTGAAATTACTGGAAATCACTTTATATGTTGTAAAATATTTTTTAATTTTCTGTCAGAATTAATTTGACAAAATAAAAAATCATAAAAAATTTTGCTAGAAATCTTAAGAAACCTTTCAAAATTCTTAAAACGTACCTACATTTTGTTTTGAAATCTTCAATAGTCTATTTTGTTTAACATTTATAAAAATATTTTCAAATTTTAAATCGTTTAAAAAAAAAAGAATTTCAACAAAAAAGTTGAATCTTCAACCACAAAAGCAAACATTTTTACCAATAGAAATAGAATTTTCTACATAATAGTTTGAATTTTTAACCCAAAAATATAAATTTTCAAGAAAAAGTCAAGTTTTCAATAAAAGTTACTTTTTAACTAAATAGATGAATTTTCTGTAAAAAATACGAATTTTTAAACAATGCTTACATTTTATCAAAAAATCAATTTCCAACGAAAAATGTAATAATCGATAGTTTAAATAAAAAAATATTTCAATTTTAAATAAAAAAGAGTTGAATTTATCCAAAGAAAACCAATTTTCAACGAATTCGTTGAATTTTTAACTAAATGAGAATATGAATAATTTAAAAAAAAATAATTTTAAACCAAGTAACTGAATTTTCTACCAAGAAGACGAATTTTTAACGAAGAACATTAATTTTCTAAAAAAAAATACGAATTTTTAACAAAATACATGCATTTTCAACTAAAAAAGATCAATTCTCAACCAAAAATGGAATAGTTTTTCACTCGAATTATTCTTAAAATTTAGAAAAATCTTTCAAAATTAAAAAAATGTCCGTAAAATCTTCGTGATTTTTTCGAAATTTTTAGAAATCTTTTGAAAGTTTCTTTAAAAAATAATTGTTCAAGCTATGAAATCATTTACAATTTTCTCAAGAATCTTTTTAAAATGATTCGAACTTTTTCCTAATTTTTTTACAAAATTTTTAACTTTCTTTTCTCTTTAATCTTATGATCTCCCGGAATCTTTGCTGACAAATTTAAAAATCTTATGAAAATTTTTTAATTATTCTCTTAAAATTAATTAAAGAAAAAAAATCATTGAAAATTTTCCCAGTAATTTTAAGTGAACTTTTTGATTCTCTTCAAACCTTTCAAAATTCTTAAAACATTTCTAAAATTTTTTCGAAATCTTCAAAAATCCACATTTTGCTTTACATTTTTTAAAATAATTGCAAATTTTAAATTGTTTTTCAAAAAAAGCCGAATTTTCAACAAGATAGTATTATTTTCACCAAAAAATGATTATTTTTAAAAAAGTGGAATAATTAAATTTTCAGTTAAAAAAAATTAATTTCTAAACGAAATACAATGAATTTTTAACAAATTACAGTTGAATTTCACCAGAAGACGAATTTCCAACAAAATAGATGAATCCTCAATCTAACATATTGATGTTCAACCAAACATTCAAATTTTTAACCAAAAAGGTGAAATTTCTGTACCAAGAGAGAAGAATTTTCAAAAATTTTTTAAAGTGACTCGAATTATTAAACTTTACAAAATCTTCTAAAATTAAAAAATCGCTTTGAAACCTTCCAGCCTTTTCCAAGTTTTTAGAAATCTTTGGAATTTTTTTTTATTTTTCTTAAAAAATTAATTATTGAAGATAAAAAATCATTTATAATTTTTCACATGTTTTAAGGTTTTTTTATATTTTCAAATAAAATATTTTTACATTTGTTAAAAACTTCTAAACCTTCTGAATATTGTTTAAAATTATTCGAATTTTTCGGAACATTTTTTTTTAAATATTGCATAAATTTCTAAACCCTCTGAATATTTTTAAAAATTATGGTATTTTTCCTAAAACTTTCCAAAACGTCTGCATAATTAGAAAAATTATCTTAAAATTTTCCGGATTCCTTTTTGAAAATTTTGGAAATCTTTTTTCTTCTCTTGAAACCTTTTTAAATTCTTGAAACGTTCCTAAATTTTCTTTCGAAATCTTCAAAAATCCATACTTTGTTTTACCTTTTTTAGAATCTTTTAAATTTTTTAATAATTTTTAAAAAAAGTCGAATTTTCAACAAAATAGTTCAATCTTCAAACAAAAAAGATTATTTTTAAATCAAAAGTGGAATACTTCAATTTTCAGTTTCAACAAAGAAATTTCTACAAAATACTTGAACCCTTAACATAAAAAATTAATTTTTGACCAAATAATTTTTTCGGAATCTTTAGAAAAGTTTTTTATTCTCTTGAAACCTTTAAAGATTCTCAGACACCCTGTATAATAATTATTAAGACTTTGAAGTAGGTGCAAAGGAAAAAAATCCAGTCATGTTTTTGAAATTCCGTGACTTTTCCAGGTTTTCCAGAACTTTTTAAAATTTCCATGACCTTTCCAGTTCTTCCATGTCTTGTAGCAACCCTAAAGTTTATATATTCGTATTCTGGGGAAATAAAATTACCTGTCACGAACGACAACTTTGATTCCGCTTACTGAAGAATTGCGGAAAATCTTGTGAACTTGATCCATGGAATATCCAGCGACAGATTCACCGTTGATGTCTAAAATCTGGTCACCAAATCTCAAACCAACCATCGCGGCGGGAGAACCTTTTGTTACCAAACAGACAAAAATTCCGTTGTTCACAGAGTGGACACGAATTCCAATCTTTCCGCTTTGGTCCTTACAGAGAGTCAACTAAAATAAATTCATTATTTTAAGAAAAAGAATATTCGCCTTTTAAGAGTGAAGTTGCTATTCATTTCATACATCATTTATTTTTAATGTAATAATTTTAAAACAACTGAAAGTCCTATGTTACTACAGTGGTGGCAACAGAGCCATTCCTTGTATAATTGCTCATAAAAGTGTTTTTTTTTTTACTTTTACTTGTAATATTACATTGTTTCAAGTTTTATTTTTAAGAAAATCTGCATTCTATGATATTATCCACCCCGAACCGCCCCCACACACTTATTATTTCGGTTACCCACCCACTCAAATGGGTAGCGGCCGCTACTTTTCGTATATGGTGTGTGGCCCCTGATAATTTTTGTCTGGCTTTAGGATCATTTAAAGTTACATGCAGGCTTGAAGAAGTTTCTTTAAAAAATGAACTAATTACATCTATAGTTACTTCTTTAAAACAGTCATTTGTTACACTTGCAGCCACTGATTAAAGTAACTTTAATGTTTACAATTAACTAAGATTCCATTTTCCATTTTCAATTGCAAATTTATCAAATTCAATGAATTTCCATTTCAAATCTTTAAAATTAAACTAAAGAATCCAACCCAATTTTTAAATTACACTACTTTAAACTACAAACATTTCAAATCAATGAATCTTTCAATTGTAGATTAAAAAATTTAAGACTTTTGAGATGCAAATCGTTAAAATCGAAGCATTTTCCATTGTAAATCTTTAAAATTGAACTGATAAAAAAACTACCTGCGAATTGGATTTCGAGTGTTTCCACTTTGTATTTACAATTTTATGGTGCACATTTAATGAGCAAAGAATCTTTTATATTATTGCATCAATTTTGAATTAAGTAAATGAAAAAAGTTTTACCATAAAAAACCGAGTTCGAAAACAATATAAAGTGCTAAAAAAATGTAAGGAATATTTTTTAAAAACCTTTCGTCAGTTTTAAGATATTTGTAGTGAAAATAAGCCCTTCAAATTTCTACAATATTACACATTTTTAAGTTGAGAAACGTTTGATTAAATAAATTTAAAAATGTTCGAAATTGTTTCTATTTCAAAGTTTCCTCTATGAGAAAGTAAAAACGATCAAAATCACATAACTTTAAAATTCAAGAATTTTCAATTTTAACTTTTAAAAATTGTAGAACTTTGATTTGTAAATGTTTAAAACTGAAGAATTTTTCATTTGGAAAATTTTCAATTAAAAATTGCGCAAGTTTGAAATTTTACAATTAAAAATTTTGTAATTTTTATGATTCACCTGCGGGATTTCTTCAATTTGGAAGATTTAGAATTGAAAATATTACTTTTGATCTTAAAAATCATTCAAATTTAGGAATTTTTATCTATACAGCTTTAAAATTCAACAGTTTTTAATTGTAACTCTTAAAAATTGTAGAACACTAAATTTTAAATCTTTGAAGTAAAAGAGTTTTTAATTTCGTAAATAGAACATTAACAATTAAGCAAGTTTTAAGTTACAAAATTGTTTTGTGTAATACACTTCGAACAAATCCTTTTAATGCAGCATGCAGAGAATGTAAAAAAATTTCAATTGTAAATCTTCAAAATTCAATTAATCAACCAAAAATGTTCCATATTACATAGGTACTTTTAAAATATAAAGTCTGACAATTGAATAATTTGCAATTCTATATTTTCAAAATTTAAGAATTTCCAAATGTAACTCTTTAAGTTTGAAGAAGATTAAATTGTAAATATTTAAAATTCAAGAGTTTTTAATTTTGAAAATTTAAAATTAAATATTCTGTAATTTTGATGCTTTGTATTCAAAATTTCTTTAATTTAGAAGATTTAGAAATGAAAACTTGACTTTCGATTTTCAAAATCACCACTCAATGTAAATCGTTAAAATTAAACAGTTTTTCATTTTTAGAATTTACAATTAAAAAACATGCGTTTTAAGATTTACAATAAAAAATCCTGTAATTTTGATAATTTACATTTGGAATTTATATAATTTAAAAGATTAGAATTAAAAACTTAACTTTTAATCTTAAAAATCATCAAAATTTAAGAATTCTTATTATACGCACTAATAATTGAAGGATCTTCCACTGAAAATCTTGAAAATAGACCTATTTCAAAAATACGTCCAAAATATCATGATTCTAAACTATAAAAATTCACAGGGTGCCTACTCAAATCCTGGAAAAAACCTCCCTGACAATTCTAGGATTTTTACAGGGATCTCAAGTTTCAATTAAAAAAATTAATTTTCAAGAAAAGATTACACATTTTAAAATGAAGTGATAAATTTTCAATTAAAAATTACGACCTGTAACTGAAATAGATGAATTTTAAACTAAAACGATGAATTTTTTTACAAAAGAGTAACTGTCAATCAAGTAGTTTAATTTTAAACAAAAAAAGATCAATTTTCAACTAAAATTATACATATTAAACTGAAAAACTTGAATTTTCCACAAAAACGATGATTCTTCAAACAAGAAGATTAATTTTATTCCCAAAAGGACGAATTTTAACGAAGTACGTTAATTTTCAAATAGAAAAAAAAAATTTGCAACCAAATAGTTGACTTTTAAACTACAAGGGTTCAATTTTCAACAAAAAATAGAACAGTTGTAAGATTTATTTTCAACAAAAGGGATGGATTTTCCACTCAAACGATGAATGTTTAACTGAAATAGTTGAATTTTAAAGCAAAAAGACAAATTTTCAACTGAAATGATGAATCGTTAACTGGCATATTTGAATTATCAACCAAAAAGATTAATTTCTATCAAAAAAGACAAAATCTTCAACAAAATACATGAATTTTCAAGTGAAGAAGATAAATTGTTAACCAAGCATTAAATAGTTTAATTCTTAATTAAAAAAATTAATTTTTAACAAAAGAAAACACATTTTAAAACAAAGCGATAAATTTTCAATTCAAAATGACGATCTTCAACTGCAACAGATGAATTTCGAACAAAAAAGATGAGTTTTTAACAAGAGTGTAAGTTCCAACCAAATTGTTTTATTTTCAACCAAAAATATGAATTTTCAACTAAAATTATGCTTATTTAACTGGAAAACTTGAATTTTCAACAAAAAAGAAGATTCTTGAAACAGGAAGATTAATTTTATTTCAAAAGAGACGATTCTTCAACAAAATACTTGAAATTTCAACAAAAAAGACAAATTTTTATCCAAACAGTTGAACTTTGAACCAAAAAAGATCCATTTTCAACCAAAAATTGAATAGTTAACTTTTCAGTTGAGAAATTAATTTTCCAAAAAAAGAAACTAATTTTAATCCGAAGTAATAAATGTTCAAATCCAAATAATGATCTTCAACTGGAACAGATGGATTTCAAACAAAAAAGATGAATTTTTAACAAACTTGATTAAGTTGCAACCTAGTTGTTTTATTTTCGACCAAAAAGATGAATTTTCAACTAAAATTATGTTTATGTAACTGGAAAACTTGAAACTTGAACGATTTTTCGAAAAAATACATAAATCTTCAATTTAAAAAAGACAAATTTTCAACTAAGTAGTTGAATTTAGAACTAAAAAAGTTCAATTTTCAACAAAAAATAGAATAGTTAAATTTTTAGTTTAAAAAATTAATTTTGAACAAAAGGGATGAATTTTCCACGAAAATAATAAATGTTTAACTGAAAAAGATGGAGTGTGAATCAAAAAGATAAATTTTCAACTAAAATGATTCTTTTACTGAAATATTTGAATTATCAACCAAAAAGATTAATTTCTACCAAAACAGACGAAATCTTCAACGAAATACATGAATTTTCATCTAAAGAAGATAAGTTGTTAGCCAAACATTGAATAATTACATTTTCAATGACAGCAAATTAATTTTCCACAGAAAAAAACACATTTTAAACCAAAGTGATAAATTTTCAACTTAAAATAACGATTTTTAACTAAAATAGATGAATTTCAAACAAAAAGATGAATTTTTAATAAAAGAGTTTAAGCTTCAACCAAGTTAATTTATTTTCAACCAAAAAGATGAATTTTTAACAGAAATTATACTTATTTAACTGGGAAACTTGAATTTCCCAGAAGAGATGAATTTTAAACTAAAATCATGGAATATTCAATTGGAATAGTCAGTAACATTTTTAGTCAGATAAATCTTCAACCGGAATAGTTGAATTTTAAACAAAAAAGATGAATTTTCAACCTAACATTAATTATCAATCAAAAACTAAATAGTAAAATTTTTAGCTGAAAAATTTAATTCTCAAACAAAAAGATACAATTTTAACTAAAATGATAAGACTATTCAACTGGAATAGTTAAATTTTCAGTAAAAAAATTAATTTTCTGCCAAAAAAAACGAATTTTCAACCAAATAGCTCATTTTTCAACCAAAAATATACATTTTAGTTAAAATTATGAATCTTCAACCAAAAAGATTAACTTGTAACAAAACAGTCTTACTTTCAACCAAGTAATTGAATTTTCAACCAAAGAAGACGATTTTTTAACATGAGTTGAATTTTCGACCAAAGGCAATAATTTTCGACTAAAAAGAACGAATTTTTCAAAAAAAAGATAAGAATTTTTAACCAGATACTTGGATTTTCAACTAAAAACGATCAATTTTCAACCGAAAAAAGAATAGTTATTTTTCAGTGAAAAAATCAATTCAAAACAAAAAAAAACTAATTTTCAACAAAATACGAGTATAGT
Organism: Amphibolips quercusostensackenii; assembly: GCA_032357855.1. NCBI lineage: Eukaryota > Metazoa > Arthropoda > Insecta > Hymenoptera > Cynipidae > Amphibolips > Amphibolips quercusostensackenii. The sequence continues at coordinate 2,704,058 of JAUELO010000280.1, read as the reverse complement.
TAAATACAGTTATATAAAGTTACTTTTACAAATGAAGAATCATTGTTATTTAATTTTATATTTAAATTAAATAGAAAAAAGTAACCAAGCTCTCAAAAAAAAAAAATGACTGGCTTAAAAAAAATTCCCTAACATTAAAAAAAAATTCCCTAATATTTCCAGGTTTTTCCAGACATACAGAAAATCCCTGACGATTCCCGGTTTTTCAGGTTTTCCAGGTAGGGTAGACATCATGATTCAAAATGGAACAAGTTCGCAAATTTTTAATTTTTAGGACCTTCAAAATGTATTACTGTCGAAATTTGAAGGCAGCAGAGGCTCAGAATGCCAACGTGTATTTTATGAACATCTTATGACGATATAAAATTCCAAATTACCATATTCATTTATTAATTTGCTTCTACGGTAAGTGATAAATAATAATAATAATAATCAGTCAATCAAATTAAGAAACATGTAATAAGCGCCCGTAGCGCGCTATTTTTGCTAGTAGTAAAATAATATAAGAGTGTAGGATGAATTAAAAAAATTATTTTTTGAAATCTATTTTTAGGGTATGTGAAAAAGTTGTGCTATCCTATCAGGATAATCCATAATTAAAAAAAAAAAGTAAAATATTATTCTCGGTGACCACAGAGGGGTAAAGAGGTTTAAAAATTTTTTAATTTAAAGACTTTTTGTAAAGTTTGAAAAATTAAAAAACTTTAAACTTCCAAGTATTAAAATTGTTTCTATGAATTCTGTTCAAATGGAAAAAATACACCACTATTTTTTGAAAGTGAAAAATTCTTTTAACTCAGTCACTACAAAGTAGTCCAAAGATACAAAATTAGCATTAAGTAGAAAACATTTTTGAAAAATTTGAAACAGGTGTTCTAATAACCAAATCTAAAAAAAATGTAATTATTTCTGTTGATATTTAAAATAATAATCTTTTTTAAGACATGATTTTATATTATTATATGGTACAGAAAATTCTATGCACGGAAAATTAACAACAAATTTTACATTAAAAGAAAAAAACGTTTTAATTTTTCAAAATTTTGAAACTTTTAACCCCTTTGTGGTGGCTGAAAGTTATATCCAAAAAATTTGAGAATTAACAACAGGAGTTATTCTGACAAGATACTACAAATTACGTGGATTTATTTTTCTCGGTAAAGTAAAAACGTTGTATTTATAGTTAAAAAATCAGAATAGCGTCAGAAGGTGGAGGGAGGGTCATAGATACGTCTAAAAAATCGTTACGTAATATATGGATGACCCCAAAGACCTGAAATTTCGGATTCTACTTTAGAAAACGATTAAATTGAGTATAAAATGGAACTTACTTCTCTGATTCCATTTGTAACGTGAGCTTTCTGCAAAGCGAGTGATTTTCCAGAAACTGGAGCTATCATTCCCGCAAGTGGGCCACTTTGTGCTGGGACAGCCATTTCCATCTGATTAAATTGATTTTCGTTAAAAAAAATATAAAGAAAACTTATTGCGTATAAACGATATTGAATTTACTTACAGTTTCACGATTAATGACAGCGTATTCAGGCATGTTTTGAGCAATCGCATCTTCACTTAGCTCGAGTCCCATATATTCTCCCAAAAATGGGTAGAGGGGTCCTGCAGCATCCTGGCCAGGAGATATTAATGGTGGTGCTGAAGGAGCTGCGGGATGAGCTACAGGAACAGAAGTAATTGATGGAATAGTTGGATACTGAGATTCCGCCTGCAGCTGAGCCTAAAAAGGAAAAACAAGAGTTATAGACAAATATTGGTCAGAGGGCATGGTTTTAAACAGGGTGGCCGAAAAATATGCATTTTCAAAATTCAGAAGACCAGAATTTTATTCTTGTAATATTTTTAACATAGAATCATTTATAAACGGAAGAAAACAATAAAATTTCATATTAATATTAAAAAATGTTTAAGTTCATTGTTTATTTCAACCAAAAAAGATGACTTTTTTACTATAAAACATGACTTTTTAACAAAATACTTACATTTTCTACCTAAATTCAAATTTCAAAAAAAAATAAGAGTAAACTTCATCTAAAAACAGTTGCATTTCCAACCAAACAGTTGCATTTACAAGCGAACAGTTAAACTGTGAAACAAAAGAGACGAATCTCCAACAAAATAGTTCAACTTTTAACCAAATACTGGAATTTTTAAACCAAATGATCGAATTTTTAATAAAACAAGATTATACTTTAACGAAAAACGATTGCATTTACACCTAAATAGTTTAATTTTCAGGGCAAAAAGGCCAATTTTCAACAAAATAGTCGAACTTTTAACCAAAGAGATTAATTTTCAACTAGAATGATGAACTTTTAACCGGAGTAGTTAAATTTTTAGTTAAAAAATTAATTTTCAAACCAATTTTTTTCAAGCAAAAAATAGGTATTTTTTAGAAGACAGAATTTTGAACAAAAATATGAGTTCTCCACGAAAAATTTAATAGCTGATATTTCAAGCCAAAAAGCGAATTTTTCAACCAAATAGTTCAATTTTCAACACAAGAGTTGAATTTTCAACAAAATATTTCGACTTTCAACGAGAGATGAATTTTTAACTACAATTATCAATATTCAACTGTAAAAGTAAAACTTTAGTTAACAAAATTAATTTTCCCTAAAAAAGAAACAAAGTCTGAACGAAAGAGATGAATTTTCAACTAAAATGATGAATCCTTACCTGGAAAAGTTAAATTTTCAATTAAAAGAAATTATTTTACTGAAAAAAAACGAATCTTCAACAAAATAGTTGAACTTTTAAACAAATAGTGGAATTTTCAACTTACAACGATAAATTTTCAACCATATGGCTGAATTTTCAATAAAACAAGATTAAACTTCAACAAAAAATCATTGCATTTTCAACCAAATAGTTCAACTTTCAACCAAAGAAATAAATTTTCACCTAAAATTATGAAACTTCAACTGTGATGGTAAAATTTTTAGTTAACAAAATAATTTTCATTACAAAAAATTCAAAAAAAAAAGATAAATTTTCAACTGAAATGATAATTCTTCATCTGGAACAGTTAAACTTTCAGTTAAAAAAATTAATTTTCAACACAAAAAAAACTTATTTTCAAATAAAAAGATCCATTTTCCACCAAAAACGAAAGATACATTTTCAGCTAAAAAATTAATTTTGAACCAAAAAAATGAATTTTCAACAAAATAGTTAAATTTTGAATCAAAAAGATGAACCTTCAACCAAAATTTTTTTTTTAACAAAGTAGTTCAACTTTTACCTGAGTAGTTGATTTAACTTTGAATTAAAAAAGATGAATTCTCAACAAAATAGTTAAAATTTTAACTAAAGAGATAAATTTCAAACTATAGTGCTAAATCTTCAAACAAAAAAATTATTTTTGAACAAAGTGGTACAACCTTTAATCAAGTAGTTCAATTTTCAACCAAAAAGGATGAATTTTCAATAAGTAATGTCATAGTTTATATTTAAAACTAAAATATTATTTAAAATCAGAAACAATTGAATTCACACGTCAAATATGAATTTTCAACAAAAAGAGATTAATTGTTAACCACGAATTTGAAGTCTCGACCAAGAAGATTAATTTTATGTTTAAAAATACGAATTTTTATTAATTTTCAACCAAACAGTTGCATTTTCATCCAAAAAAGATCGAATTTCTACTAAAACAGATCAATTTTTAAAACCAAACGACGAGTAAACAAAATTGTTGAATTTTTAACCAAGAAAGAGAAGTTTTTAATAAAGCTGTTGATTTTCCAGCCAAAAAGAGGATAACTTTTTAACAAAATTGTTGAATTTTGAACCAAAAAAATAAACCTGTAACTAAAAATATAATCATTAGGAAAAAGCAACGAAAAAAAGAAATAGATATAGGAGGCAAATAAATTACCAAAAAGAATATTATTTTACGGTGGCTGCAAAAATTATTTTTTGAAATACCCTAATTTTCTTCACCAATTTTTCATTTTCCAGAATCTTAATCTTGTAATGTTTTTAATATAGTATTTTTTATAAACGCAATAAAAATTAAAAAATTAAAAAATTAAAAAATTAAATTAGAATTTCCATGACTTTCGGAAGATTGTTTTCAAATTACCTGACTTTCCCATACCAATAAAATTCCCTGACTTCCCAAATTTCCAGGTTTTCCCTGAACTATAGCCACCCTGTTAATAATTAATTGGTTTAGGTGATTTCTTAAGGTCTTGAACTTACCTTCATCAGCTGGTCCACTTTCATATCCTCTAAGGAAGGATAGAGCGACATTTTCTCCTTTTTTATTTTACTGAAACAAATATTGTAATTGAAAATTTTGAATTGAATTTATTTTATGTCGAAAACCAGCAGTATATTCTGGTAGAAAAACACATGTTGTATTACTTTCTTTTTTAATATTTAAATGCAGTTTTTAGCTCAAAAAGATAAATGTCCAACCAAAAATGGAAAAACTACATTTTCAGTCAAAAAAATTAATTTTCAACCAACGTGAATAACAGTCGATAAAAAAATACGAATTTTCAGACAAATTGGTTAAATCTTCAACCAAAACAGACCAATTTTCAAACCAAAAACAGGAATTTTCAACAAAAAAGTTGAATTTTCAACAAAGAAAAATTTTTCGTTCAATAAAGGAAAAAAATCTGGCCCAACACATTGAATCTTGAAGCCACAAAAACGATTTTCCTGCAAAACAGTTGAGTTTTTATCCGAAAATATGCATTTATAACAAAAAAAGTTGAATGTAC
>JAUELO010000280.1:2678624-2689683 GCA_032357855.1 Amphibolips quercusostensackenii | reverse complement strand
GGTCCAAATGCATGGGACAAAACTTTATTTTTGTAATATCTTCGTAACGAATAATAATTTGTAACATTTTATTATTTAATTAAATAGTTCTTTAAAAATATAAACTATTTTTCGACTACACTTATATAGAAAAAATTAGTTTTTACATAGCTATTAGCAAAATAAGGAAAAAATGGACCTAATCCCATGCATTTGGGCCATTGTTAGTGAACAATGTGAAGTTAGCTGATGATGAAGTGAAATTACGTATTTAGGTATCTTCACTTCAAACATCAGCTAACTTCACTTCGTTCAGTGCTGAGGGGAAAACAATGGACCAAATGCATGGAAAAGAACATTATTTTTGTAATATCTTCGCAATGAATAAAAATTATTATCATTTTATTGTTTCATTAAATAGTTCTTAAAAAATAAAAACTACTATTTTTCAAATACACTTATATATAAAAAGTTAGGTTTTACGAAGATAATAGCAAAATAGGGCAAAAATGGACCGAATCCTATGCATTTGGTCGATTGTTTTCCCCTCAGCACTCAACGAAGTGAAGCCAGCAGGTTGTTGAAGTGAAAATACCTAATTCCTAATTCGGCTCACTAAGTGTACTGCGCACGCGCTCTTTTGAAATTATTGAATGTGTAAATCAATTTTTTATGATAAATCATCATTGTAGAATTGATGAAATTAATTTTCAGATAAAAAATAGTCTCAGAGTGAAAAGTAAATTAATAATTTAATTTTACTCTTTATAAATGAATTATGACTTTTAAATTCAAAGGAAGGAATACCTTCTTTCACAAATGTAAATTTAAAATAATTAATAATATTCGTTGTACTGTATCAATATTATATGTTGTGAAAAATTCCCCAGATAAAAAAATCAAGAAAAAAAGTTTATTTAATTTGGCCAAAAATATTGATAAACTTTTTTCCCGATATTTTTTTTGCAAAAATTAACTTGGACAATAAAAAAATTTCAAGTCCAGGAATGATGTCAGTCAAAGTCGTGATTGGTTAAAAAAGTATTTTGAACTTTGAAATTTTAAATTATGAAGAGTAACCTGGAGAAACTGATATGGCTCATTTACATTTGAATTTCCCTCATTTTTTGGTTAACCTGAAGCGTCGGTAATGAAGAAACATGGATTCACTTACCATGAGATAATTTTTGCAATGATTTTCGCGATGGATTTTTGATAAGGTTATGTTACGTAATACCATTTTTGATTGAACAGGTACAAGGCCACCGGAAAAAGTGATTTTACTGCAGACAAGTAAAAACTGACGTGGATCTTGGATTCGTTAACCCTAGAATCCCTTTGGTGAAATATCATTTCACTTTTCGCTATCATTCTTCCGAAACATTTCGATCAATATTACCGCGTTGAATTTCGACAGGATTGGAGGTCACGCCTGTAGGTCATTTTTCAGTCTGCTGCGATCGTTCTTAGCGGCGTGTCACGTATTTAGGTGAGGTACATTTTTACAGTAATATATATTCATTTGAAGGTATTTTTAAAAAGAATTTTGACAATCAGCTCGACTTTATTAATCATTTGTCCTGCTACGAAAATCTCTAGTTTTGCTACGTCGGTGTCAAGTAATTTGTCGAAAATCGTTACTTAATATATGCTCTCGATACGTGCCGGATATTCAATTTTCTTACGAAATTAACGAAATATCGTGCACAAATCGCAGCAAATGTTATTTTTGGGATATTCGTACAAATTAAACCTAGAAGGTTTCTTGAATTTTTGGGAAACTAGATTCGCTTATTCTTGAACATGATCATCTGATTTTTTGACCTTGTCAAGGTCACGGTTAAGTGACGAAATTCCATGATATTAGGCGAGGGGAAATAATCGATTAGAGAAGAATAGTTCTATTCTAGGTTATTTACATCATATTTTTCTGCAAAATTGTATAGAATTCAAGTTAGGATATTTGTTTTGTTGAATTATTGGTTTAAAGGTCTGATTCGCAGACGAGAATATGAAGTTATCAGTTTTTTTCATTTGATTTTTATTGAAGATTAATTCAGGGAAATGTCAGGAAGTTTTATTACTGACGGAATAGTCAGGGGTTTTGAAACAAAAAAATCTTGCAAAAGTCAGGGAATTTCTATAAGAGGCATTTCAAATAACTGTCAAAAATAATAAATGTTAAATTGTTTTATTCTACTAATGAAAGATTTTATATTAAAATTTTTACAATATTAAAATTCTGGTCTTTGAATATTGATGGCCAGGGAAAATCAAAAATTGGGCAGAGAAATATTAGGAAATTTTGGTATTAAAGTTTTGCGGTCATTTTTTTATAATATTCTTATTAATAATTTATTCTTACATTTATTTCTTTAAAGATGCTTTCTTCTGACGGTTATATTTTTATCTAAAAATTTTATCATTTGGTTGAAAATTCAACAATTTTGTTAAAAAGTCCTTCTTTTTGGTTGAAAATTCGTCTTTTTGGGGTGGAAAATTGAACTCTTTTTTTTTAATAGGAAATTCGTCTTTTTGGTATATAATTCATCTGTTTTAGCATAAATTTGATCTTTTTCGGATAGAAATGCAACTGTTTGGTTAAAAATCAATCTTCCTTCTTCGAGGATTTAACTGTTTTGGTAAAAATTTAACTTTTTTGGTTGAATTTGACTGTTTTTTATTTGAAATTATAATGCTTTGGTTAGAATATCTACTATTACATTATTTGTTGAAAATTTATCTTTTTTTTTTGTTTGTTGAAAGTTGAACTACTTGCTTAAAAGTTGTACCACGTTGTTAAAAAATCTTTTTTTTTGTGTGAGATTCATAATTTTAATTAAAAATCCGTCTACAGTTGAAGTTCATTTCATTTTTGGTTGAAAATGATTTTTTTTTTTGTTAACTGAAAATTTAACTATTTCAGTTGAAGATCCATTATTTCATTTGAAAATTCATCCTTTTGGTTGAAGGTTTAACCATGTTGTTGAAAATTGATCTTGTTGAAAGATAATTTTTTCGTTGAAGATCCATCTCTTTTGTTGAAAATTGAACTGTTTTTTTACTTTAAATTAAAATTAAATTTAGTTAAAATCAGTTTCAAAACTGAAAATGTAACTTCTACATTTTTACTTGAAAATTGATCTTTTTTCGTTGAAAATTTTCATTTTTTTGTTTAAAACTGCAACTGTTTGGTTGAAAATGAACTTTTTTGTTGAAAATTCATATTTGTGGGCTTAAAATGCACTTTTTCACAGAAAATACGTTTTTCGGCTTGAAAGTTCAACAATTTGGATGAGATTTTTTTTCTTTATTTACTGAAAATTTTTATTTGTTGGAAATTCGTCGTTTTTGTTTGGAAAATTCATCATTTCAGTTGAAATTTAATCACTTTGGTGAAAAAGGTGACAATTTTGTTTAAAAATCGTGTATTAATAAATCTTCTTGATTTATAATTTCCTCTTTGTTTGTTGGAAACACTACTGTTTTAGTAAAAATTAACTTTTTTTAATGGAAATCCACATTTTTTGTGAAAATGAGTTTTTTTAACTAAAAATTAAACTATTACAGTTAAAGATTGATAATTTTTGTTGATTTAAAGTTTAACTATTCGGTTGAAAGTGCAACTGTTTTTGTTTGAACTTTAATTTTTTTTGTTTGAAAGTTTGACTATTTCGTTAAAAATTAATCTTTGTAGCTAGAAAATTCAAGTATATGGTTATAAATTCAACTATTTTGTTGAAAATTTAATTATTTTGTTGAGAATTCAAGTATTTTGTTAGGAAGTCGTATTTTTGTTTACAAAATTTAACTGTTTTGTTGAAAATTCGTCTATTTGGACCGAAAATTTGTCCTTTTGAATTGAAAATTCATATTTTGTTGTGGAAAATTCAACTTTATTATAAAAAATTTAATTATTTGATCTAAAATATAACTCTTTTTGGTTGAAGTTTAATCTTTTTTGTTGGAAGCTTTGACCAGTTGGTTAAAAAATCATCATTTATATTTTATTTCAGAAAAGTCATCTTTTTTGGTTAAATGCTAAAATGTAGTTTTTTTTTACTACACTGTGAGTTTATGTGCAAATTTTAATTTCAGAAACTCAACCTTGAAATACAGTTCTTGCACCATGCCTATTCAGAGTATCAAGGCTCGTCAAATCTATGATTCTCGTGGCAACCCTACTGTAGAGGTAATCAATTAATTAATCTGACTCATCTCTGAAAAATATATATTTTTTTATTGCGTGGGAAACATTTTTTAAATTATGTCGGTATCAGGTCGATTTGGTTACGGAACAAGGATTGTTCAGAGCAGCAGTACCTTCTGGAGCTTCCACTGGTGTCCATGAGGCTCTTGAGCTTCGAGATAATGACAAATCCAAATACCATGGAAAGTCAGTTTTCAAGGCAGTCGATAACATCAACAAGCTAATTACTCCAGAATTGCTGAAGGTATTTTAGTATTTTTAAATTAGTTTTATGATTACTTTTTCGAAGTGACTTTTAGTTCCATTATTTACTATCAGATTCGTTTTAAGTGCCTTAAAACGTGAAAATTTGAAATTGACTTTAATTTCTATAATCTTTTCTACTCAAGGCTAACTTGGATGTCACCCAACAAACCGAGATTGACGATTTGCTCTTGAAGATCGATGGCACCCCGAACAAAGCAAAATTGGGAGCCAATGCCATTTTGGGCGTTTCCCTTGCGGTTTGCAAGGCTGGAGCTGCCAAGAAGGGAATTCCCCTCTACAAGTAAGCTTCTTATGTTTAAAAATCGTCTAACAAAGGAACTTAAAGTCGATTAATAGTACTGTTAATAAACTCTTACTTAAGGTTTAATTACAAAATAAAAGTTTAATAATTCAGGGCTTGGATCGTGCGACTTTTTCGTCTTTTCAAATTAAAATTCAAAATTAGAAAAAAGTTGTACCATTTTAATTGAGAAGCAGAGGCGTAGGAGTCCTAAGGGGCACAGGGGGCAATGTTTTACCAGAAATCGACCAGGGAGGGGCAAAGTATTGATTTGCCCCCCTCTGAAATCGAATGATTAAATTCATCGAATCGTTTGATTTTTTTCTAAAATCTACTTGAAATCTTGGTGAAATAATCGAAGTATTTGTGAAATTGAAATTTTTGGTAATATTTGTGAAAGTATTTAAATCTTTGGGAAATCATTGCAATCTTTGTACAATCTTTGAAATCTATGTATATATACCCTTTGCGAAATATTTGAAATCTTTTTAAAATCTTTGGGAAAGCATTTAAATATTTGTAAAATCTTTTGAGAATTTTTTTAAATCTTTGTGAAATCCTTGCAAAATCATTGAAATCTTTGTGCAATCTTTAAAGTCGATTTGAAAATTTTGTGAAATAATTAAAATCTTTTAAATTTGTCCGAAATCTGCGAAATGTTTGAAATCTTTGAAATCCTTAGAAAATCATTGAAGTATTTGTGAAATCTTTCTGATATCTTTGGGAATCTTTTCAAAATATTTGAAATATTTTTGAAATATTTGGTAAGATTTGAAATCATTGAAATCTTTGAACTCTATTTGTAATATTTGCGAAATATTTGAAATATTTGTGATGTCTTTGAAATATTTGGGAAATCATTAAAATCCTTGTCAAATATTTCTGAAATCTTTGGAAATCTTTGCGAAATATTTGAAGTATTTTTGAAATATCTGATAATATTTGTGAAATTATTTAAATTTTCGTGAAATCTTTGGGAAATCATTGAAATCTTGTGTACCCTTTGAAATCTATCTAAAATTGTTTTAAAATATTTTTAATCTATCCGAAATCTTTGTGAAATCTTTCTGAAATCTTTGGTAAATTTTTGTGAAATCTTTCTGATATCTTTGAAAATATTTTTAAAATGTTTGAAATATTTTTTAAATGTTTGGAAATATTTTCGAAATATTTGGTAATATTTGTGAAATTATTGAAATCTTTAGAAAATCATCGAAGTTTTTGTGAAATCTTTTTAATCCATGCAAAATCATTGCGAAATCTTCAAAATCTTTATGAAATCTTTGCTGAAGCATTGAAATCTATCTGAAATCTTTGTGAAATAATAGAAATCTTTGTAAAATCTTTGAAATCTTTCGGAAATATTTGAAAATATTTGCCAAATATTTAAACTATTTGGTAATATTTGTGAAGTTATTGAAATCTTTGGGAGATCATTGCAATCTTTGTACAATCTTTGTGATCTATCTAAATTTTTTGCGGAATTTTTGAAATCTTTGCGAAATCATTGAAATATTGGTAAAGTTTTTGTGAAATCTTCGGAAATCTTTGCGAAATATTTGATAATATTTGTGATATTATTGAAATCTTTAGGAAATCATTGAAGTCTTTGTGCACTCTTTGAAATTTTTGTGAAATAACTGAAATCATTGCGAAATATTTAAAATCTTTCTGAAATCTTCGGGAAATCATTGAAATATTTGTGAAATCTTTGTGAAATCTTTGAAAACTATCCGAAATCTTTGCGAAATATTTGAATTCTCTGAAATCCTTAGAAAATCATTAAAATATTTGTGAAATCTTTCTGATATCTTTGGAAATCTTTTCAAAATATTTGAAATATTTTTGAAATTATTGAAATCATTGAAGTCTTTATGAAATCTTTGAACTCTATCTGAAATATTTGCGAAATATTTGAAATATTTGTGAAATCTTTGAGAGATTTGGGAAATAATTATATCTTTGTTAAATCTTTCTGAAATCTTTGGAAATCTTTGCGAAATATTTTTTATATTTTTAAGATGTTTGATAATATTTGTGAAATTATTGAAATCTTTGTGAGATCTTTGAGAAATCATTGAAGTTTTTAAGAAATCTTTTAAATTTATCCGAAATCTTTGCTAAATATTTAAAATCTTTGGAAAATCTTTGGGAAATCATTGAAATCTTGTTGCACTTTTTGAAATCTTTTGGAAATCTTTGTGAAATAATTGAAGTATTTCAGAAATCTTTTAGATCTATCCGAAATCTTTGTAAATGTTTTGTGAAATTTTTGAAATCTTCGGGAAATATTTTCGAAATCTTTGGAAATCTTTGTGAAGTATTAAAAATATCTTTGAAATATTTAGTAATATTTGAGAAATTTTGTGAAATCTTTGAAATCTGTCGGTAAACTTTGCGAAACCTTAAAAATTTTTGCGATGAGAAATTATTAAAATCTTCGCACAATCTTTAAAATCTTCCTGAAATTTTTACAAAATTTTTTTAATCTTTGTGCAATCATTGAAATCTTCTTGAAATCGTAGGCAATATGAATTTTATACCTGTATTTATTATTTATTATCAAGTAATTTCAAGTTCATGTCCACATTTATAATTAATATTAGCATACGATAGATATATTTTCTAGTAATTTCCTATTAAAAATTTTCCTGATGAGCAAGCTTAAACGGCTTCAAAACATGCTGGGCCCTAGTAGCATAAAAAAGAAGGATTAAGAATAAGGAAAAGAGCGAGGTGTTTTAGTTGTCTTAATTTTTTTCTCTTTTTTCTTTTGTTATGTAACTGTCTTAAGGACCATATTACACCGTTGTTTAGAAACATACTTCTCTCATTTCAACTTCTTTTGTGCAGTTATCTAACACAAATTGACTTCCTTGAGTATATGTTTTTTAAAAATCTGATTTTTGGTAATATACTTCTTTTTAAGCCTTGTTGTGCAATTTTGTTACACAGTTTGACTTTTCAGGTTTATGTTTTTTAAAATTTCCTAAAAAAATTGAATAATTTCTTATTAAAGTCTCACATTTAGAAAATTTCTAATTTCGTGAGACTGTATTCATATTTTTAATTTTTTCAAATTGTAAGCCTTAACAGTTGTGCATTTTTAAATCGAAAACGTTTAAAATCGATTAATTTCAAAATTAATGACGGTCTACATACTCTTTTCTCCATTCCCCATTCCCCATTTTTTCCCTTTCCCGATTTTTCCTCTTTGAAAGAATTCCCCTTTTTCCCCTCTTTTCCCTATTTTCAAGAAACCTTTCTTTTTTCTCGTTTTCCGTATAAATTCGAGCTGAATTAATAGAACCCAATAAGGAAATGCAACTATTTTTGGTTGAAAATCTATTCTTTTTCGGTAAAAATGCAATTGTCTTCTAAAAAATTATTTTTTTTTTTGCATGGCGATTCATCCATTTGGTAAAAAATACATCTACTTTGTTGAAAAATACAAAAATATCAGGAATTTTTTTTAACTCAGGGAATGTATTTGAGAGTGTACTTGATATTTTTTAAAATTACAATATAATATTGAACAAACATAATTTTTCATTTGTACAAGTAGCTTTATCTTACTGTGTTTCACTATTTGGTTGTAAATTAATTTTTTCCATTGAAAATTTAAATATTCTATTTTTGGTTGAAAATTCATTTTTTTTTTCAAGAAAATTAATCTTCGTTGATGATTCATTTTTTTCTTGAATATTCAATAGTTTACCATGTTTTCTCTTACTTGACTCAGAAATATTTCTTCACTAAAAAATCTTTCCTAACTAAACATTCAACTCATGTTAAAAAGTCGTCTTTTTTGGATGAATTCAACTACTTTTGATTAGAAATTAAACTCTTCTTTAATTAAAATGTCAATAACTACATTTTTTCTTTAGAATTCATTTTTTTTTGTGATGAAAATTTAATTACTTTGTTCAAAATTCAACTCTATTGTTGAATATTAATTTTTTTTTTGGTTGAAGCTATATTTTTGCAAATTTATTTTTTCTTTAGCTAAAAATTAATTTTCTTTTACTGAAAATTTAACTTTTCCTGATGAAACTTTTAACTATTATGTTGATTTTTTTAATTTAATTTTTTTAAATTAAAAATGTATCTATTCTGGTTAAATATTCCATCATATTAATCACACTGAAACAACTATTTTGTTGAAAATGCAATTGTTTTTGGTTGAGGTTTAATCTCTTTTATTTAACAATTCGACCATTCTGTTGGAAATTGAATTATTTTGTTTAAAATTCATATTTTGTTAAAAATCTGTTTTATTGGAGATTCATCTTTTATGGTGGAAAAATCATCTTTTTTCGTGGAAAATTATTCTCGGTTGAAAATTAACATTTTTTTTAAATTATCTTTTAAAATATTCGTCTTTTTGTCATGAAAATTCAACAATTTGGTTAAAAATATGACTAGGTGAATATTCGCCCATTTTGATTAAAAGACCAACTATTTGGTTGCAAGTGCAACTTTTTGGTTAAAAAATGTATATTATTATTCTGGTTGAAAATTAAACTGTTTGGTTAAAAATTCAACTTTCACGGATGAAAACGTTCTATTTGTAAAAATTCAACTTTTCAGGATGACAATTTAACTGATTCTAAAAAATTCGTCTTTTTGCTTGCAAATGATATATTTTTTGTTAATTTAACTATTTGTTTTAAAATTCATCTTTATTGAAAATGATTTTGTTTGTTGAAAATAGTTTTCAATTATTTGGTTATAAGTTTAACTGTTTAGTTAAAAAGGCTTTTTTTTTAAATTCATTTAGTCGATTGGAAATATATCTTTCGGGTTTAGAAAACAACTGTTTTCTCAGCCGTTCGTCTTTTTAACTTAAAAATTCTACCCTTTTGTTAAAAATTTGTCACTTTTGGTTAAAAATTAAATTTCAAAGAATTTATTCCCCTGATCTTCCCCTATTTTCGTGAAATCTTCCTACTTTCTCTGCTTTGAGTGCATTTTGGCTGTGAAATCTGGAGGATTCAAAAATTATTTATTGTGTAGGTGCTCTATATTCCTAAACAAATAAAGTTATTATTACAGTTATTCAGTGCCTGATACTGCTTTTTTCATTATGTTTACAAATTTGATGCAACTTTTTGTGAACTTTTCGAAATTCCATGCGACGTTCTTTGTAATTTTATGCGACTAATGCGACTTTTTAAAGCTTTCTAGTCGATCCGAGCCCTGCACATGATAACTAAAAAAAATTTATTAATCCAAAAAAATTTTTTTGCAGATACATTGCAGAATTGGCTGGGAACAGTGATATTATTCTTCCAGTTCCCGCTTTCAACGTTATCAACGGTGGATCTCACGCGGGAAATAAGCTGGCTATGCAGGAGTTTATGATTCTTCCAACTGGCGCAGCGAACTTCACGGAAGCCATGAAAATGGGCAGTGAAGTCTACCACCACTTGAAAAATGGAATCAAGAAGAAGTTTGGTCTTGATGCCACCGCTGTTGGTGACGAGGGTGGTTTTGCTCCCAACATCTTGGAAAATAAGGAAGCTCTGAACCTCATCACAGACGCTATTAAGGTAACTTATGCATTTCATTTTTTCTTTAATCCCTTAGCTCAGGAATAAATTATAATTAAGGCTTCATATACTCAGGGTGTCTACCCTACCTGGGAAGCCTGGAAAACCTGGAATTGTCAAAGAATTTGTATATGTCTGGAAAACCTGGAAATGTCAGAGAATTTTTTTGAGAGCGTGCTTACTTTTTAAAAATTAATTTTAATATAAAATTGAATAACAATGATTCTGCATTTGTAAAAGTAACTTTATATAACTGTATGCAACTATATTTTGATGAAAATTTGTTTTTTTTGTTTTGTTTTGAATTAATTTTTTTACTGAAAAAAGAACTATTCTTTTTTTGGATGAAAATTGATCTTTTTAGTTGAAAATTCAAGTATCTGGTTGAAAATTTATGTATTTTGTTGAAAATTCGTTCTTTTTGGTAGAAAATTAATTTTTTTTGGTCGAAAATTCAACAGCTAGTTTGCAATTTTTTCTCTCTTGACTGAAAAATCTATCTTAGTTTAAAGTTCAAGTCATGTTAAAAATTCGTCTTTTTTGTTTAAATTCAACCGTTTTTTATTAAAAATTAAAATCTTTTTTAGTTGAAATATCATCTACTACATTTTTTGTTCAGAATTCGTATTTTTTGTAATGAAAATTTAATTCCTTGGTTGAAAGTAAGACTATTTTGTTACAAGTTAATCTTTTTGATTGAAGACTCATAATTTTAACAGAAAATTAATATCTTTGGTTGAAAAATAAGCTATTTTGTTGAAAATTTGTTGT
>JAUELO010000280.1:2651139-2661921 GCA_032357855.1 Amphibolips quercusostensackenii | reverse complement strand
ATTAAAAAATTATTGTTTGAATTTAAAATAAGAAGTGTCTCGTCGTCCCGAAATTGGGGATGACTAGTGCAATATTTTTCATACGCTTGACCAGTATTCGGGACGATTAGCCCATACCCTTTTCCAAGTCCCCCAATTTTTCGGGACGACTAGAAACAGCCTTAAAAATAACAAAAGGTGAACAAAATATATTTCTGAATGAAAAATTGTGTTTGAAAATGTCCATAGTATTTTTGAAAATTACAAAAAATGTTCTCAGAAATCGAATGGCTAATTTTAAAAAAAATTAAAAGAAACTTCGAATTGAATCCTGCAAAGTTTTTTTTTTGAAAATGTTATTAGGTTCGGAGAAAATTTAGGGAGAAATTCATTTTTTCGTTTAAGGCGCACGTGTTTTTAAAATTTACTTTCTATACAATTTTTATACATTTATTGTTATTTTAAATTTAAACAAGAATTTTGAAAACTTTAAAAATGACAAAAATTTCTAAGATATTTTATAATTTGGCAATTATCTGTCGTGAGTTTTATTATTTGGGATTTTTATGTTTTGGTAAGTTTATAATTTCGGAAATTTTTCTGGGGTGTCTGGAAAATCCCGAAAAATAAAATACCTAAATAATAAAATTTCCCAATAATAAAATTTGCGAATTGAAAAATTCCCGAATAATAAAATTTTCAAATTATGAAATCTCCGAATAATGAAATTCCTAAACATTTTATAATATTAGCGAATTGGAAAATTCCCGACAGTTTATAATATTCCCGAATACGAAAATCCCGATAGAATATTGCCGAATTATAGAATATGCAAATTAGAAAATTCCCGAATTCAAACAATTTTGTTATAAATATTATTTATTGATTAAAAATACAATAATCAAATATTCTTAAAGAAATACTATTTTTAATGTTTAAAGTTTCTGAAATTATTGTTTGAATTTAAAGTAACGATAATTGAAAACATGTTCTTCCAGAAACAGATTTTTTTCAATTATTGTTATTTAAAATTTAAACAATAATCTTAGAAACATTTAAAATAATGTTTTTATAAAAATATTTTATTATTGTATTTTCAATGAATATATAATATTTATAATACAAAATTTGTATAGTTTTAATTCGGAAATGTTATAATTTAGGAAATTTCTATTCGGATATTTCAAAATTCGGCAATTTTCAGACGGGAATTTTAAAATTCGGTAAAATTTTAAACTGTCGGGAATTTTATTGATCGGGAATTTTCCAATTCGGTAATATTACAAATTGCTCGGGAATTTTCTAATTCAGGAATCTTATTATTCGAGAATTTCGTAATTTAGGAATTTTATTATTTGGAAATTTTATTATTTGGGAATTTGAGTATTCGGGAACTTTATTTTTCGGGATTTTTCAGTCGTCACTATAAATTAGTTTTCAACAGAATTTTTGACGGATAAATAAAAAAATGTACATTCTGGGTTTAAGGATAATATTCATGATTGTATGAATGAACTTACGTATTTTTCATGAAATATTCGACACGGCGAGTGAATGGAACGTAAACTGCCCAGCCACATGGTGTACTATAGCAAATTCTTGGTTCGCTGCTCGCATTAGTTTCGCTGGGTTCGCTGTCTCTCCGAATCCTCAACTTTTTTGATCCTTCCTCCATCACTTTTTGCAGGCGTTCCGGGAAATTCTGCAACAATAATTGTTTCATTTTATAAAAAAAAATCATAGTCATACAATTATATAATTAATTTATTAATTTTCATTTAAGCCCATTATAAATTTTAATTTACAATGTTGCATCAAAATGATGAGAGATAATTTCGGGAAGATAGGGACTCTTTTTGTTAAATGATGTTTCACTAATTAGGTTTTATCCACGACTTTGATAAATGATTTGATTAAAAAAATTTGCAGTAAATTACAGTTTCGGCTCGTTCTGAGAAAAATTAGTTACAAAAGGCCGAGCGGTCTATTGAGAAAGTAAAGAGATGAAATTATTATCTTCTTATCGTGGACAGTTTGCGTCAGGCCAGGGTCAAAGTCGGTGACCTCGGATGTTGAAAAAGAAAAAGATTTCCTCATTATAAATCACTCGTTATCGTGCGAGAACGTACATTATTCGCGCGCTTACTCTGCAATGACCTGCGCAATCGTATATTTATAATTTTGAAGGCTTTGGATTTATATATATTTTCCAATTTGATTTTTAGATTGTAAAAACCTTTAAAATAAAATTGTGAGATATATGTTTGGAAATCAATTCGAAATTCATAAAAATTTTAAAGCATTCATAAACTAAACTTTAAAAAACAATACTAAAAGTCTCTGATTTGAAACGATATAAGATTTGAGGCTTTTACTCATAACTGAAAATAAATTTATTTACAAAATATAATCAGCTTTTTAAAAAATCCGTTATTTTGAAAAATAAATTGTGCAAGTCTTACAAATTTAGCTCTCGTGACTAATGTAAATAATCGGACAATTGTAGCAGAGAACCATGTAGCGGGAGAGAATCAATTTAATGGTCTATCTGATATCATATATGACTTGCAAGTCAGGATCCATCAAAACAAACTATGTAGAATTGTTCAACTGAAGGTCGATCCAGAATAAAAACCTTCTCGTGACATAAATAACAAATTTGACATGATTTATTAAAAATTAAAATTACAAATTCTTTTTTTTTATTCAATATGATTATAAATCTCACTTGTCTTATAAAAGTCGAAATTCCTCTTCTTGATAAGTTATTTATAAAAAAAAAGAGTTTTTCTGAATAATTTTTAATCTCAAAAAAAAAGATGAATTGAGTCATAAATCTGTAGAGTCTTGCGTTCATTCCTCCGATTTCCTCGCACCCAACCATTCAACGAATTTCACGCTCAAGTTGTTAATTTAATTAGTGATCGAGAGATAATTTTCTCCTATTGCGAAATTAATCGCAAGGAGGGTCGATATAATTATGATTGCTTTTATCATTGAGAAATATTCAATAAATCAGACATTTATATCAAAAAATTTTACCCAAAATGCTCTTAAAACAGGGGAAATAGGGTGATTTTTCACGAAAATAGGGGAATAAATTATTTTACGTATCATCAATGTTGTTACCATATTCCTAACAATTCAAGTCGAAGTATATTGCATTTTCAACAAAATAGTTGTATTCTCAACCAATAAAGATTAATTTTATACCAAAAGAAATGAATTTTCAACAAAAAAAAAAGAATTTTCAGCAAAAGTTAAGTTTTAAAGCTGAAAAGTCGAATTTTAAAAAAAAAAATTTACTTTTAAACCCGGAAAGATAAGTTTTTAACAAAAAGTTAATTTTCAACCAAGAAAGATGAATTTTCAACCAAATAGTCCAATTCTCTACCAACAAAAAAAACAAGTACTTTTCAACAGATTTGTCGGAGGTTCAAACAAAAGACGAAGCTTTAACCAAAAACAGTTGCGTGTTCAACCAAGCAATTGAATTTTTAAGCCAAAAAGACGAATCTTTCAGGAGACAGCTGAATTATCAACTACCAAAGATGATTCTACAATGAAAAACATGATTGTTCTAAAAACTGAATTTTTAAACTAAAATAATGAATTTTCTATCCAACAAGATGAATAAAAGATGACTTTTTAACAAAATAGTTGATTTTTAACAAAATAATTAACTTCTCAACTAAATAGTAGATGTTAAACCAATAGTCATGAGTTCTGAGCCAAAATATAATAGTAGACTTTTCATATGAATAGAATAAACTTTCAACCAAATAAGTGGAACTTCTAGCAAAAGATGTATTTTCAAACCAAAAGGTGAAATTTTCTGTCCAAAAAGACGAATTTACAATAACACAATTGTATTTTAAATAAAAAAATATGACTTCGTAACAAATGAGTAGTATTTTCAACAAAAGAGTTAAATTCTTAACAAAATAGTACAATTTTTAACCAAAACAAATGAATTCTAGACCATAAATATAAGCGTAGACTTTTCAATTAAATATAATGAATTAATTAACTTCCAACTGATTATTTAAATTTTAACTAAAAACAGTTGGATTTTCTTATTGGGTAATATCAATTCAGTTCGCATGTAAGCGAAACAATTAGAAAAAACGGAAGATTCTCGAAAACAGGGAAAAAAGAATTGTTTAAAAAATGTGAAGAGGGGGATAGGGGAAAGGGAACCATTAAAAACTTTGAAGCCTTTGAATAAATGATTTATTCAATTAGAACTAGATCAATTTTATAATTGGTAGTTCAAAATTGATTTTGAAATGGAATTGATGCAAGAATCCAAAACTTTAAAAAATGAAACATTAAAATTGTAATTTGAATCAGTATTAATTTTTCCAGACCAGGAATTGTATCTTCTGAGGATCTTATATTAAAGGGACTACAAAAGCCGCTATTTGTTCTAAATCCAAATTTCGTTTGTTTAAAAAATTTAAAAAATTTCGCAACACAAATTTTAAATAACTTGAAACATTTTCTTTAAGAATCCAACAGAAAAAAAAAGAATAAAGTACTTCTAACAAAGGAATATTAAGGATATTTCTGAATATTGAAAAAATGATGCAACTAATTGAGCAATTACTCGACATATACAATGTAACAAAATTGCGAACTGAATGCACTTTTTCAGAGCCAAACGGATACCTGGAATGTAATTCCAGTTATTCAGAGAAATGTTCTTTCACTGTGACGAAGATGAAAGGATTTTGAAAAAAAGTAAAGTGATTCCAAGTACCATCAAGATTAACGATTACTCGTCAGAGGCTTTTACCTGTAAAGAACCACATCCTGTTTATTTTTACTGGCATCATCAATCGCGTGCTACGCGCGCGTGTGGTTTTTCGATTTGAGGGGAAAAATAATTTTTAACACAAAATACAAATTTTGAATAACTATTTATTAAAAGTTTTTGAGCTGGGCTTTCCTTAGATTTTTGAGAAAATTCAAAAAGATTTTTGAAGATTTAAGATGTGCTAAAAAGGAATCTAGGAAATTTTAAAGACAATTTTTTTATTTCAAACGATTTTGCAAAATATTAGGAGAAATTCGAGACAGTTTAAAAGATATTTAGGACTTTTAGATATGTGGAAGAAATTAAAAAATATTTGATCAATTTTGCGAAATATTCCCAAGTTTTATAATATTTTTAATCTCTTAAATTCCTCTTAAATTCTCTCTTGAATTCCAAAATAGCTTTTTAATTGGCTAAAATTATTCTTAATTTTAAAACTTACGAAAAAAAAAAATTATTTTACATTTTCCCAGTAATTTTAAGAACATTTTTTATTCTCTTAAAACCTTAAAAAAATTCTTTTTCTAAATATCTCTTGAATTTACTCGAATATTTTTTTAATTTTATAATCTCGTCAAATTAAAACATGTTGCTTTAATATATTCTGCACTCTTTTTCGAAAGTTTAGGAAATCATTTCGAACGATTTCAAACGTTTTCAATTTTCTCTTCAAATTCATTTTGCTAAACCTTCTAAATAACTTTTAAAATGATTCAAATTTTTTCTAAAACGTTCATTTAAAATTTCTTTACGAAATTAAAAAAATGTACCTTTCAAAAAAATTTGATCAAATCTGTTTGAGGTTATGTTTACTTTTAAATCTTTTTGAAACTTTTGAAGTATCTAGTTAACTCACTCGAATTATTCCTAAAAATTTTTTATCTTGCAAAATTAAGAATTTCTGAAAAATGCTGCTTTAAAATCTTCTACATTCTGTTTCGAAATTTCAGGAAATTTTCGAAATCTTTTCCAATTTTCTTTTAAAATTAATTTAAAAAAATAAGAAATCATTTAAACTTTTCTCAGGAATCTTATTTTTTTTATTTGCTTAAAAAGAGAATTCTATATTTTTCGAAATTAAAATCAAGATTCGCAGGACCAAATCGTCGCTAAGTACAAAAAAGCTGCCACAATCCTTTTCTGGAATATCCCTGTATTTTGGACCTTTTGGTAGACTGTCTGGGTAATTCTCAATCGATTTCAATGAACCTTGGCAGCTGACTGATCAACCATTAAAAAACAAGTTTAGTGGTAATTTTCTGTTAATATCTTAAAAACAGTGGGATTAAACAAAATTAAAAAAAAAAAATTATTTTGGACCTGTGCTCACCTCTTGATCGTAATCTATCAAACCGATTGACTCCAAATTTTAGCGAGAGTCAGTAGCAACAGATTTTCAGTACACTTTCAAAGAATTTCTGCTATCTTGACTAGTTTTTAAAATTTTACGTATTTAGTGCAAAAAATGAAAATTCAGAGATGACAAAAATGGTACAATTCTTTAAACAATTCTATAAAATATTATAATTAATTATTGACGAAAACTAATATGAGCGATTATTTAATTTTTTGACATTTGGTAGATTGTTAATTTAATTTGAATTTAATTAATTGAGCGTTTCTATCTTATTATTTTTTTCGAATGTGGGATTTTATTTTCCTATAAATTTGAATGATTTTGCAACCATAATTTTGAATAACTTTAAACATTTTCTTCAAAAATGTAATAGAAAAAAAGGAATAAAGTTTTTCTGAGAAAAAGGAAGACTCAGGATATTTCTGAATCGACTGCCAAAACAAAAAATGCTGCAACTAATTGTGCAATTACTCGACGAATACAATGTAACAAAATTGCGACTTAAATGCAGACTTTTTCAGACACGAAAAGACACCTCGAATGTAATTGTAGTTATTCAGAAAATTTTTTGTCACTGTGATGAAAAATAAGGGTTTTGAAAAAAATAAAGTGATTCCAAGTACCGTCAAGATTAACATTTCCTCGTCAGAGGTAAAGAACCACATCCTGTTTATTTTTACTGGCATCATTAATCACGCGCATGTGGGGTTTCGATTTGAACGGAAAAATAATTTTTAATACAGAATAAGAATTTCAAAAACTATTTATTTGTTTGAAGTTTTTGAACACCTAAACTCGAGCTAAAATGTGATTGTGAGATTTGTCAACAAGGAAATTCGTATAATTTTATTTTACACGATTTTACAAAGTAATAGAAAAAATTCGAGACAGTTTAAAAGATATTTAGGACTTTTAGAAGTTTGAAAGAAATTAAAAAATATTTGATAAATTTTCCGAAATCTTTCAAAGTTTTGAAATATTTTTAATCTCTCCAAAACCTCTTAAATTTCCAAATACCTTTTAAACTGACTCGAATTATTCTTAAAATTTTGAACAATCTTTCAAAAATAAAAAAATTCTTAAAGAAATTCGGAGAGTTCAAAGAATTTTAGGAATTTATGTGATTCCAAGAATCCACAAAATTTATAATATTCAAGGTTTCAGAGAAATCCAGAATTTTAGAGAATTCGAAATATTTAGATATTTTAAGAAATTTGACATTTTCAGGGATCCACGGGATTCAGAGAATTCAATGAATTTAAGGAATTTAGAATATTCAGAGATTTCAAAGAATTCAAAATATTGAAGGAATTCAAGAATTTCAGGAAGTCAAGGAATTCCGAATATTCAAGGAATTTAAGGACTTCAGAGAATACAAAGAATTTAAGAAATTTCAGTGCTTGTAGGGAGTTCAAGGAATTTCAGGAATTTAGAATATTTAAGGAATTCTGGAGATTCAGCGAAATTGAAGAACTTCAGGAATTCAAAATATTCAAGGCTTTTCGGTAAGTCAAGTAATTCAGAGAATTCCAAGAATTTCATTAATTCTGAACATTAAATCAATGCAGTAAATTTAGAATATTCAAGGACTTCAGAAACTTTAAAGAATTTAGGGAAATTGGCAAATTTTCATTGCTTTAAATATCAAACTCTCAATTTTGAAGAAAGGAATGTAAAATTTTAATTCTTATTTTGTTTTGTATAATAAGCTAAGAAGGTAAAAGATTTCACTCCTGCCTGAAATAAAATTGTAATTGTAATAGATTTTAAATCTAAATTATTTTTATTGGAATAAGCAAAAACTAAGTGATAGAATTTATACTGCGTATGCATATTTTCTGGAATAGTTATGCGTAACTTCGTCTCCAGATGTTTATATAAACGACACGTTCTGCCGTGATATTTAAGAAAGAAAAAAATCAACAAAGAAAAAAAATCTATAAAAAAACAAACGAAGATAATCGAGGAAAACTGTTCAAATCGTTATTTGTGTAAAAAAAAGGTTAATTTGTTAATAAAGATGCAGATCCGGACAAAAATGTGTACTAAAGTCACGTAAAAACGACGGATCTGCAGATCCTTCTTTCTTGCGAACGCCGGGTCTCGTAAAACAGCCTTGTTGTTTGTAAGAAAGCAGAACATACTTGTTCCCTCGTAAAACTAATAGGTTATGGGCCCAGGTACAAACTAAAAGAAAGTGATAATACGTTCAAACAGGTACAAAGTTAAAGTGGTGATAATGAAAGAAAACGTGAAAAAAGCAAAACGGAATATCAAACTAATCAATGGAGAAAAATATACTATTAGGAAAATTCGTATTCGAGCCCTGATAGCTGAAGAAGAAGTGTTACAAGTTCTTGATGAAGATCGTCCTGAAACAGTAACTAAAAAGTCTGACAACGCGACTGGCTTTTGAAAATCAGTTACTAAGTTTCAAACTCAAAGGAGATAACTCCTCTCGCAAGCCATTTAATGATTTTCGAAGAAATGATTGTTGAACTGCAGGCGGCAGGAGCAACATTATATAAAATGATCAAAGTTGCTAGATTACTCTTTAAACTGCCCACTCCATACAATGTTGTTGTTATACAGCAATCTAAACTCTATCTGATGACACCTTAAGTCTTGCATTTGTGAAAATCAGGTTATAGGATTATGAAATAAAACTACGAAATTAACCAACACAGATTATTAAATTTACAAATTGATGTTAAAACTGCATTTCTTAACGGTTCATTAAAATAGGAAAGTTATCTTTGTATACCAGAACGGGTTGACGCAAAAGAAGATCATGCATATGATTTAAAGCAATCTAAGCTAGATGTTTGTTTCAGCGTTTTGACTACGAACTCAAACAACATAGTTTCAAAAATTCCTAGATATATGTATCGATGTTTGTATTTTCTGGATAAAGGTAATGTCACCAGAAATATCTATACATGGCTCTATGTTGATAATCTTTTAATTGTTACGCTTGATAAAAATACTATGAACAATCTTAAGCAGTATTTGAAGAATCAATTCTTGATGGAAGATATGATGACAAAATTTTTCTTGAGTATAAACATTGAAAGAAACGACAGTGTAATGAGCTTAGATCAGAATGCATATTTACTATCTGTATGTAATAATTTAATATGATTGATTCTAAAGCTATAAAAACCTTACTACCAGTCTAACTAAATTATAAAGCTTCAAACTCTGAGGTATATTACGATAAGTTCTACGTAGAAATCTGACCAGTTGTTTAATATGTGCAACGCAGTGTACACATTCTGGTTTAGGTATAGCTCTTAACTTACTAAGACGGTATCAAAATAAAAACAATAGTGAACTTTGGCAAAATTTAAAAAGAATCATATAAGGTACATAAAAGAATCAATGAAACATCGATTAATTTACAAGAACAATTATTATATTGGAATGCTAACAGGTTACGTTGACCTTTAATAGGCTAGCAATGAGTTTGCTTGTAAGAGCAGTACTAGATATGTGTTTAAATTGTTTGTCAAAATACAGTAAGTTGAAATACTAAAAGATAAAACTAATTTGCAACATCATCCACAAAAGCTGAGTATATGGCATCTTTTAAAGGGATTAAAGAAGGCTGTTGGTTAAAATCTCTTAACTAGTATTTAATTGGGAATATTGTATCCAATAACAATTTCTGAATATAATAACAGGTGTATTGCAATCGCACATAATCCAACTGATCATGAACGTTCCAAATATATAGATATTAAATATAATTTTTTAAAAGAAAAAGTTGAACAAAAGGAAATAATAATTAAATATATATCCACAAACAAACAATAGGCGGATGCTATAATAGAGCCACTACCAGTGACACAATATTTGTACATCCGTCGACAAATTGTACTGAAGGAGCCCTAAATTCTTAAAATTACAGAAGTAAATGTTTGAATTTTCGTTTGATTTAAATATTAACTAGAATATATATATACGACTTTTATCATATTAATTAAATGCAAATTATATCACTTGCATTGTTTATGCCTCTCTCTGAAATTTTCCGAATCTATAATGATGATTTTGGACCATTTTATGATCCCCAGTAAGAAAAAGTATGTTCGAATCTTGATCCTAGTCGATTATTTTTTAAGTGGGAGTATTGGAATGAGCAAAAATTATATTACAGAATTTATACTGCGTATGCATATTCTATGGAATAGTTATGCATAACTTCGGCTCTAGAATATTTATATAAACGACACGTTCATGTATGAAGCATGGTATGCTTGACACAAAGAATCATGCCTGCAGACTGCAGATTTCAGTTTTAGTCTCTCGGCTACTTTTGATATAAGAAGACGTATTCTTAGTTTTCAATAATTAATTGCATTTCATTGTAGAATTTTAAAGACACAAAATAAATCCAAAAGAATTTCATATATTATGTACTAACATTTTCATTTTTCTTTTACACTCATGTGCTTCTAAACTTTAAGTAATAAAACAAACCAATTAAAAAAACAGGAATAAAAAACAAAAGCATTTCTGCGAACCCACTTTACGTTGCGAACGAAACGTATTAGCTGCAAAAACTTGTATATTATTATTATCAATAAACCAAATGAAAACATACACTAAAAGTCATATTCACGCA
>JAUELO010000280.1:2602134-2613897 GCA_032357855.1 Amphibolips quercusostensackenii | reverse complement strand
TATATATATATCACATTAATGTATTAAATTATTTTATTTCTATATAAAAATTTTATTTTTAAAGTTCAAGAGTAAAAAAAATGTAACATTTATGTGCATGATAAAACTGAGAAAAACCAAGATCAATAATCTAAAATTTTATTTAATCAAGACAGACGCAGGCAACAGTATTTCAATTTATATTTTACATGAGCCCAAGTAACGTTATTTTTGAATAATAGTAAAAACAGTGTTTACACAATTAATGAAAAATAACCGCTTTTATACATTTTCATTACATTATTTACATATATGACAAATTTCACTTCAAAATTTGACACTTTAGAGGTTTTCCATATTTTTTAAGATGAATACCTCTTAGAAAGAAAAACGGAAAAATATTAAATTTGTAGTATAGAATATTAATATTTTTGGTGACTAATTTACCTTTTTGGTTAACAGTTCATCTTTTTGGTTGAAAATTCATTTCATAGGTTAAAAATATAACTATTAGGTTGAAAATTGCTTGAAAAATTCTAAATTTGTTTGCAACTGTATGTATTTTATGGAAAATTAATTTTTTTTTATAGAGCATTATTATTTTTGGTTAAAAATGAATTTTTTGGTGTAAAATTATTTTCTATTTTAAATTAAAAATTAATTTTTTTCACTAAAAATTTAACTATTAGGCTAAAAATTTCTTTGAAAATTCTACATTGTGTTGAAAATTCATGTATTTTATTAAAAACTAATCTTTTTTCACAGAAAATTATTATTTTTTGTTAAAAATTTATTTTTCTGGTTAAAAATTCATCATCATAGTAAAAAATTAATTTCATTGGTTAAAAATTTAAGTATTTTGTTTAAAATTAGTATTTTTTTGTTAAAAATAAATTTTTTTGGCTAAAAATCTATCTATTCCATTTCTGATAAAAAATGTTTTTGTTTGTCAAAAATCATTTTTCTGGCTTAAAAACTCAACATTTTGGATGAGTATTTTTTCTTTATTGACTGAAAAATCTTTCTTGTTTGAAAATTCAACTCTTTTGTTCAAGATTTCTCTTTTTGGTTTGATTGCACTTTAATAAAATCGTTTGAAATTGTCGTCAAAAATAACATTAAAATTACTGATTGAAAGATTGCGAAAATTGGAACGTTTCGAAATGTTTTGAAGCAGGTATACTTTTTTTTAATTATTCAAATATTCTGAAAATGTTTAGAGAAGTTTTTATTTTTCAGTCAAAAATTTTTTTATTGTATTTGACTGTTAAATTTATTGTAATCAAGCCAAAATATCCATTTTTAATAATTGTTTTCATGTGGAAACATTGTTTTTTTTCAACATTTACCACTTATACGGTAGTAATTTTATTACTAGAAGTAAAAATTGCCGTTACATTCGTGGAATTATTAAGAAATATTACCTATGAAAGTATATGAAAATTTCTCATAGGGATAAGAAAAAATTGCCATCTTCATATAGTTTTGTTCATTTCCTAACACTTCCGAATTATTCTTTATTTTTTTTGGAACAGTTTCGAGTGATTCCGATTTTTTCCGAAAATTAGGGAAGAAATTCCTATTTTTTTCAGAAAAAATATTTTCCCTAACAAAATATGGGAATATTTCATACCGAAGAATAGGAAGAGTAAAAAAAAAGAGCAAGAAAATTTTCTAAAAGACCGTTGTAGAGCTTATTAAATTCCGCGTCGATTGTTCGAATTTTGTATCTCGACTTCAACTTCTCGCGAAATCTAGGAAAAATGTTGCAAAAATCTGAAATTCATAGCACACAATTTTTGAAGTCTTATCTTCAATTTAAGTACACGGAAAAAATTAGTCATCGAAACTTTCCTTGACTGTCATCGACTTTAGGATACGTCAAAAGTTTTTAAATGTTTTATAAACTTTTTTAAAAATCTGAAGTACTTTTCGCGAAGAATTCTAAAAAAGTTGTCGAAACTTTTCTTGACTTGGTCGAGATGTAAGAGTTAAGTCAAGGAAAGTTTCGATGACTAATTTTTTTCGTGTAGGATGAAAAAAAAAAAACGAGGTTCAAAATAATTTTAAAAGGCAATTCTTGACCGATTTTGGATTCCCTTTTTTTTTAAATAAAGCATTTAGTTTTGAATAGATTTATGTGGCCCTATTTCCAATTTTTTTTTGTTTAAACATTCATTCCTGGTAAAAAATTTTGTAAAAAAAAGTACAAAAAACTAAATCCATTTTTACAGAAATTTAAAAATAACTACAATAAATTACAACCAAAATTACAGGAAACTATACATTTTTCTGTTTTTGGAACGAATTTTGTACTTATTTTGTATTTTATTGTATATTCCTGTTTTTTTTATTGTAGTTTTAATTTCCTACAAGAATGTTCAAAAACGTACATCTACAAGAATTTGCAACTAAAAGAATGTACAGGAATTTACAAGTTTTGTATCCAAAATGTTTTTCTTTTTCGACCTAGGATGACAAATATTTAGAATATTGTAATAAGACAATTTTAAATTAAAATGTGTGCATGATCGCTATTAAAAATAAATAAACTAGCTGTGAATTCGATTTCGATTATTTTCACTTTATTTGTGTTCATATTTATATGTGCTCATTTTACGAGCACTTTACTTCCCGCTAGCAAATGTATTTGCTTCCTCATAGAGGAAGCATTAGTGATTTTTTAAATAATAGTCAAACTAAAGTTTTTATCTTAATCAATTTAAGAATAGAAATTTACAAAAAATGTAAAATTACAAAATGATACAACAAATTTTTAAAATACAATGACGACTCAGACAAATCAAATTTTGTATTTGAAATTGTAATTTTTCGAGCTGGAAAAGGGAAGGGGGAAATTCTGTCACACTCTCTCCCTTTCCCAGAATTATTGTTATTGAAAATTTATGATCAAAAAGTTTTTTCTATTCATGTATCAACTTTGAATAAGTTTGATGAAAACAGTTCTCCTCTTTAAAAAAGATGTTTCAAATATTACGACTGAGCATAACTTCCTTACTCTTCAAAAAAATATATTAATATTATAGGTCAATCGATGCGTCTCGAGCCAAGGAATCTTTTACATTGTTGCATCAAGTTTTAATTATATTAAGGAAAAAAGTTTTACACCCCTTCCCCCCACACACCCCTTCCCCCCACACACCCCGGGTATGTGTATATGTGTGTGCTCGGAAAATTCCCATTTCAAATACAACATTTGATTTGCCTGAGTTGTCATTGTGTTTTGAAAAATTGTTGCATTATTTTGTCAATTCGCATTTTTTATAAATTTTTATTCTCAAATTGATCAAAATGAAAACTTTAGTTTGCCTATTATTTAAAAAATCACTAATACTTCCTCTATGGGAAAGCAAAGTGCTCTTGAAATGAGCACCATATAAATATAATTTTAATCTTTTTAAATTAAAGCTTACATTTTTTTAATTCAAGCGCTAAATAATTTTCACGTATAAAAGGAAGCTTTCAACATTTTCCAATTGAAATTTTTTTATTTAAATCCGTTGAGCTGCAAAATTTTTAATTTTTTTGCCTTAATACATTGAAAAGTTTAATTAAAAATGATAGCGTGGATTTTTTCAATAGAAAAATGTTAAAAGCTTCCATTTTACGCGTAAATTATTAGTGTTTCAATTAAAAAATGGTTAAGATTTTATTTTAAAAGTGTAAAATTGAAAAGTATTCCATTTTGAGTCCTTTAATTTGCAGTTCAGTTTTTATGACTTCGAATAATAAATTTTATTTTTAAAAGTTCGAATCTTATAATTTTAATGGCCGTGATTCATTTTTTCTCAATTTTTCAATTTTTATTTAGAGTCAAAAAGTTGTTCTTTTTCGACCTAAAATGACAAACATTGAGAATATTACCATGACATAATTTTGAGACATATAAGGTGTCCAAACGATTGCTATCTATTTAAATATAAAAACTCAGACGTAAGATTTTTGTTGTTCAATAACGATTATTGAATATTGTCATCCTAGGTCAAAAGGGGTATTTTTTGGCTATAAAACCTGTAAATTTCTGTAGATTCTAGTAGTTATACTCTTTTGTAAATTCTTGTAGGAAATTAAAATTACAATAAAATAAAATAATATACAAGAAATAATTTATTTTAATTAATTGTATTTATTGGTGGATTCCTGTAAAAATTTTTGTAGTTATTTGTTCTTTTTTGCAAAAATGTCTCCACCAGCGTAGGTAAAATTTAAGTGCAAAAAAATGTTGCATGACTGAAATTCCTGCTTGACCTGTGATTTATTATAATAGCAAAAGTTCTTGGAAAAATTGTAATATATTTTTTTAAATTGTGGTTTCTAGTAGAAACAGATATTTTTTTCATTTCATTTCATATCCTACTAAAATTTACAGTACAGTACAAGTTGAAACCTTGATGCGGATTCAAAAAGTATTACTTGTAAAAATCTATATTTTTTTCTTTCAATTTTTTTAATTCTGCAATAAGCTACCAGTACTTAAAAAATAGTTTTAAGTACAGTTTTCCAATATCTTAACTTTTGTGAAATTTTGTATTTTTTTGTTGTAAAGTTTCGTAATTTTCTAAAATAATGTACGTAAAATTAAACGTAAAAATGTAGAATCCTGTAGTTTTCTGTAATACCTAGTAGATTTTCACAAGAAAGTAAAAAATATATTAATAAAAAGTTATAAAAATTTTGGAATTAAAGAAACTTATACTTTGTTGTTAATTTTTTTTGATCATAAAAATTTGTCATTCGATATTTTTTATTAATTTTGTAAACAAATTATATGAACAAATGCCCAGCGAGGATATTTAGAGGAGGAGAGAAATAGTATTTTCTCTTATTTTTGTTAAGATTATGTTTTCAGTGATGTTTAATAATGAAATTTTGTAATCCAATATTTTTGAATCATTTTATAAACAAATTATATAAACAAATGTTCAGTGTGGACATTTAAAGGTAATAGTCTTTTCTCCTAATTTTGTTAAAATTATGTTTTCAGTGATATTTAATGATGAAATTTTGTAATCCTATATTTTTTGTTAATTTCATAAACAAATTATATAAACAAATCTATAGTGTGCATGTATAAAGGCAGAAAATACTCCCTTTTTCGCTCAAGTCCCGCAACTATTTCTTCTAATAATCTGTTCATAAAATTAAGAAAGAATATCAAATGGCAAATTTTCATGAGTAAAAATCACTTTGAGCGTCTACATTCGGCATTTGTTTATAGAAGTGGCTTAGAAAATTAAGAAAAAAATATTAAATCACAAAATTTCAGGAATAAACATCATTAACGACATATTTTCAAAAAAATTAAGAAAAAAGGAGAATTTCGTCTGCGTTTGAATATCAACTCTAGACATTTGTTTATAGAATTTATAAGAAAATTATTTTAAACTATAGGATAAGAAATTTTCATCACTAACCATCACTGATTACATCATTTTAGGAAAATTAAGAGAAAAACTATTTCTTTCTGCCTTTAAATGTCCACACTGGACGTTTTTTAAATATAATTAATTTTTAAAATTAATAAAAATTTCGGATTACAAATTTTTATTATTAAACATTACTGACAACATAATTTCAACAAAATTAAAAGAACATACTACTTCTGTCTACCTTTAAATGACCTTTAAATTAATTTATTTATAACAATTTAATTTACCAGATAATAATTTTTTTTATTTTAAACATCCCTGCGCATTTATTCCAGCAATGCTGAACGTAGGAAAAATTTTTCCACGAAAATGAAAAAGAAAAACCAAAAAATCGACTTTTTTCACAATTTGTATTAACATAAATGTTTAAACAAACAAAAATTAAAAAACGGGGCTACATGAATCTTTTAAAAACTTACTGTTTAATTGGAAAAAAATCAAAAATCGGTCAAGAATTGCCTTCTACAAGTTATTTTAAACCTCGTTTTGTTATTTTATCTCACTGTGAGCCTGTGCGACAGCGGTGATCACCGACTGAAACTCGACACAGTCACGCTTGGACATTTTTAATTATATCTTGGCAGCCCGTGAATATTTGTGAAGTTGTATCGGCTCAAATTGAAGATAAGATTTCAGAGATTACGTCCTGCAAATTTCAGTCACTTTCCATAAGTTGCCTGAGTCACAGTACAATTTGAAATTAAGGGGAAAAATCTGAGAAATTCTCGGCGATCGACGCTCTAGCGGACGACAGCGGTAATCACCGACTGAAACTTGACATTTGAGACTTTAACATTTTTGGTCGTATCTCGAAAACACTTTAAGATTTTTGAAATTTAATTCGCTTAAATTGAAGATAATTTTCAACAACTTTGTGGTATGAATTTTAGATTTTCGCTGCAACTTTCCTAGTTTTTGCCAGAAGTTGAAGTCGAGGTACAAAATTCAAGAAATTCTTGCATTTTTTTAAACTTCTCACGTGGTATATTCTCTTCAAAAAGTAAAAAATATCTCTATCACAGGCCACTCGACGCGGAATTGAATACGAAGTGTCTCGTCGTACCGAAATTCGGGATGACTAGTCCAATATTTTTCATAAGCTTGGCTAGTCGTCCCGAAAATTCGGGACCACTAGCCCATCCCCTTTTCCAAATCCCCCAATTTTTCGGGACGACTAGACACAGCTAATTTAAAAAGCTGTTCAGCGGGGTTTTAAAAAAAGTTTCTCGCTCCTTTTTTGAACGAGTAAATAACCTTTCAAAGTCAGCAGTGATTATCAATACTACTCGCACTGGTTATACCGACAATTTCTGACGGTAGCGTATAGAGTCCTGATTTTCTAATTTTGAATACTTTTTGTACCGCATTAAAAATGTTTAAAAATACGTAATTCTCTTTCGCAGAAGAAGCCGGGGAGTTAATAAATGTGTGCATTGCCTCCGCAATAATTTTAGGCCCTTGGTCTCCAATATATAAAATACAAATCATAAAGCAATAAAAAATGAGGAAGGAATCTTAAGATGTGATAATTTCTAGGAATTTTAACTCGATACTCGCTCACTCGATGATGACGAGCAGATTTGAGTGGCATAAGCACATACATGAATATATGATTTGGAATGATGTTTGCTTGAAAATCACGGTAAGTGAGAAGGAGAGAGAGAGACAGAGAGAGAGAGAGAGAGAGAGACAGACGCCTACGGCACTTTAGTGGATGATGATAGATAAAACAGAACAGCTGAACGTGAGTCATTCAGAATGCATAGAGGCCTGACGGAGGCTCGTCCCGCGAACAGCCAATCACGTTCTCCCTTCGTATGACGTAAGGTCACCTCATGCTTGACAATCGTTTTGTCATTACGTGCACGTACGCACGATACTCACGAGTATTCGACTTCACATTCCGACATACTTCTGTAATCAAGCCATCACTGCGCATGCGCATAACTTACAAAATAAATACCTCATGGGGTAAGCCCCTAATGATAACTGATAATGAGGAACAAGCGAACAAAACGTGATAAATCCGCTCAGAAAACCAATTGGTAGAATCAAGAAATTTTTTATTGGTTTAACCGTATAATATGGTTATTATACGGACAACAAAATATTTGCTTGACCCATCAACATTTTTTAGTAGCTTTAGCTAAATCTTTTTGTAGATGGAGTGTTTGGTTGTTTCAACCAAAAAACTTGGTTGGGTCTATCAAATATTTTGTCGACTCAGCCAACATTTGTTTGTATCAACCAAATTTTCATGTTTATCAAAGAAAATAGTTTTTTTGGTTCAAAAAATTTTTTTTTCTGAGTGCATTTGAGATGATTCCTTAACAAGCGCTCGATGTCAAAGAGATCAAATATAGAAGAAAAACTGAAATAGTATCGTACAGAGGAAACCATCTAAATGACCCGACCACAACGTTGACAACCGTAGTTTTTTGTTACACCTCCCTCCCCCACCGAAAAGTAACGAAGCCCGAAATTCTATCAAAACATGGGAAAGAGGGTGATTTTTTTTAAGAAACTATGGTAATAATAAAAGCATAAATTCTTTTAAAGAAAATGAATGTAAATACCATATTGAATGCAATATGAAATACTTTAAATTTTTGAGATTTCAAGCCAAAATATATACTGAATTTTCAACAAACAAGATGAATTTTCTAATTAAAAAGACGCATTTTCAAATTCTAAAGGATGAATTTCTGACTAAAAATGGAATAGTGCAACTTTCAGGTAAAAAAACTAATTTTTAACAACAAATTAAAAAAATTTTCAACAAAAAAACTTTAATTTGAAACTGAAGAAGTGAATCTCGAAAAATAGGAATTTTTAACAAACCAGTTCAAACTTTCAAACAAGAGGTTAAATTTTTAAATAAAAAGATGATTTTTTTAGCAGATACTTAAATTTTTAACCAAAAAGATTAATTTTTCAGCTAGAAGATTAAGTTTTTACCAAAAAACACAAATTTTGAACAAAATTGTTGAATTTAGAAGTCAAAAGGACGAATCATAAAAAAATGGTTTAATTTTGAACCCGAAAAGATTAATTTTTAACAAAAAAGTCAATTTTCTACCAAAGAGTTAAATTATTAACAAAGAATTTTCAACTAAAGAAAAATTTCCAATCATAAAAAAATTGATTTTTTAATTAAAGAAAAATATTACTTAACGAAATATTATATTTTTGCCTAAAAGTTAACATTTACCTAAATAGTTTAATATTTAGTCTCAAAAATTAATTTAAACAAAAAAAACTTCTACCAAAAAAGATTAATTTTCAACAGAATAGTTACGTTTCTAATCAAAGAAATGATTTTTTTTATTAAAATGATAATGAATTTTTGAGCAGATAGTTAAATTTTTAACCAAAAAGATGAATTTTTTAGATAGAAAATTAAGTTCCTACCAAAAACACGAATTTTTAACAAAATAAATCAATTTTAAACAAAATTGTTGAATATCAAAGTCAAAAGGACAAATTATCAATTTTCCACCCGAAAACATGAAGTTTTGACAAAAAATTCATTTTCTACCAGAGTTAAATTCTTATAAAAATAGTTTCATTTTAAGCAAATAATTAAATTTAAACCAAAAATATGAATTTTCATTAAAAGTTTGTTTTCAACCAAATTGTTGAATCCTCAACCAAGAAAGATAAATTCATACTCAAAAAGTTGCATTTTTGACCAAAAAGGATAAATTTTCAACTGAGATTAATTTTTGACCAAAAAAGAAATAGTTACATCTTTAGTTAAAAACATAAATTCTGAACAAAAAAAAAACAAATTTTCAACAAAATAGTTGCATATTCAACCAAAGAGGATGAATTTTCAACCAAGAAGATTAATTTTCAACACAAAAAAAATAGTTATATTTTTAGTTAAAAACATAAATTCTCAACAACAAAAAAACGAATTCTTATCAAATTACATGAATTTTCTACCAAATAGTTGAATTTTCAACTTATAAAGGATAAATTTTTAACAAAAAATGGAAGAGTGCAATCTCTAGGTGAAAAAAAAATTAATTAAAAAAAACGAATTTCCAAAAAACTTAAATTTTAAACCAGAGGTGAGTCTTAAAAAAATACAATTTTTTTACAAAACAGTTCCATTTTCAACCAGATAGTTGAATTTTCAAATAAAAAGATGAATTTTTTATGCAGATAGTTAAATTTTCAACCAAAAAGATTAATTTTCCAGCTAGAAGATTAAGTTTCTATCAAGAAAACACAAAGTTTTAAGAAAATTAATGAACTCTTATCAAAATTGTTGAATATTAAAGTCAAAAGGACGAATTATCTAAGAAACGGTTTAATTTTCAACCCAAAAATATGTTTTTTTTTTAACAAAAAAGTTAATTTTCTACGAAAGAGTAACATTTTCTTAAAAATAATTTAATTATTGACCAAATAATTAAACTGAAGCGAAAAATATGAATTTTGAACAAAAAATTTCGTTTTCAACCAAATAGTTTAATTTTTTTTACCAAATTGTTGAATCATCAACCAAAACAGATTAATTCAGACCCAAAAGTTGCGTTCATAACCAAAAAGGATGAATTTTCAACCAAGAAGATTATTTTTAACCCAAAAAGAAATAGCTACATTGTTAGTTGAAAACATAAATTCTCAACAACAAAAAAACGCATTTTTATCAAATTACATGAATTTTCTACCAAATAGTTGAATTTTTAACTTATAAAGGATAAATTTCTAACAAAAAATAGAACAGTGCGATTTCTAGGTGAACAAAAATTAATTAAAAAAAAAGATTTTGAAAAAAAAGTTAAATTTTAAACTATAGGAGAATCTTGAAAAATACAATTTTTTTACAAAATAGTTCTATTTTCAATCAAATAGTTGAATTTTCAAATAAAAAAGATAAATTTTTATGCAGATAGTTAAATTTTTAACCAAAAAGAATTATCTAAGAAACGGTTTAATTTTCAACCTAAAAATATGGATTTTTAAAAAAAAGTTAATTTTCTACTAAAGAGTAATATTTTCATAAAAATAATTTAATTATTGGCCAAATAATTAAATTATACCCAAAAATATGAATTTTTAACAAAAAAGTCCATTTTCATCGTATAGTTTAATTTTTTTAACAAATTGTTGAATCCTAAAAAAAAACAGATTAAATTAGATCCAAAAAGTTGCATTTTTAACCAAAAAGGATGGATCTTCAACCGAGAAGATTAATGTTTACCAAAAGTTTTAAGGACGTATTTGGAACATGAAGCGTTTTCAGAACATTATTTGGTCTGGCTTGACAGTTTTTGAAACGTTCGAATAACGTCTACTGACTTGCACGTTTAAGAAACGTTTTTAGGACGTTCCAATTATGTTCTTAAATTTCGCACCCACTGGGATGGTTACATTTTTAGTTTAAAAAAATGCTAAACAACAAAAAAAAACAAATTTTTAATAAAATACTTACATTTTTAACCAAAGAGATGAATATTCAACAAAGATGATGAATGAAAATAAATCAATAAAAGAATTCAACCCAAAAGCTGATTTTTTAATTCAGAAGATTAATTTTCTGGAAATTGAATAGTCAGATTTTCAACTAAGGAGGTGAATTCTAAAAAATATGAATTTTTAACAAACTAGTTTAGGTTTCAATCAAGTAGTTGAATTTTCAACTAAAAAAGATGATTTTTTCATCAAAAAGAGGAATTTTCCAGCAAGAAGGATTCCAGCAAGGTTCTACCAAAAAACAAGAACTTTTAACAAAATAAATTAATTTTCAACAAAGTTGTTGAATTTTAATCAAAAAATATGATAAGAATATGAAAGAAACAATATGACGATGTAGTTAAATTTTTATGAAAATAGTTAAATTTTTAATTTTCTACCGTGTTCTTGAATCCTCAACCAAAGCAGATTAATTTAGAACCAAACTGTTGTATTTTTAACCAAAAAGGATGAAAAAAGCTTTACACGAAACTGAGATAATAAAAACGGTCTGGAAATCAGGACACTAGATTTTTAAAAACATTAAGCTTATTGTATTTCTATTAAAAAAATGATTGCACTTATCGCGGACGAATAAAAATATATTTTTTTTGTGACTGAGAGTAAAGCAATTGACGCTAGTCGAAAAGTCGCCATATTTACTATAATCCAATGCTCTTAGTACGGGCCCTCTGCTCTACTGCGCATGCGTTGCATAAGGCGCTTAATTAACTGCCGTTTGCGCGCTTATTTAAAATGTTCAAGATCCCATTTTATTAATTTATTATTGATAATTAAAAATAATTTAATTATTATTAATAAATGTTAATAATTTATGCATTGAAAATTTTGTATATAATTTAAAATG
>JAUELO010000280.1:2590383-2602034 GCA_032357855.1 Amphibolips quercusostensackenii | reverse complement strand
CTAAACTTTACTGGTTAATAGAGAATGTAAAAAAAACTGCTGGTTATCGTTTCAGAATCGTTTTTGAATTCATTTATTTACTCAATATATATAATTAAAAATCCATTTTTGAAAGAATTTCACACAGCAAAAATTAAATATTGAAAATTGAGCAATTTCTATTTAAAGGTCTCGTAATATGCAAACATGGTGGCGTTCTGAAGGTTCATAAACGCCTTTTGCACATAAGAATGACTACTGGACAACGACCAATTTTTTTAAATCCTTTTTTTACCAATTTAGAGTAATTAAGGGCTCTATTTATCAATTCGTATAAAATGAGGGATAAAAATGGAATAGTGCAATTTTCAGATAAAAACATTATTTTTTAACCAAAAAAATCTAAATTTGCAACCAAAAATTGTGATTGTAAGCCAAAGAGATAAATTTTAAATGAATATGAATTTTTAACAAGCTAGTTTAACTTTTAACCAAGTAGTTGAATTTTCAACAGCAAAAAAATTAATATTTTAATAAAAAACACAAATTTTCAACAAAATACATCAAAGTTCAACAAAATTGTTTAATTTTAAAGTCAAAAGGACGAATTATCTACAAAACGGTTGAATTTCAAACTCGAAAATATGATTTTTTTTACACGATTTTCTATCACAAAGTTAAATTTTCATAAAAATAATTTAATATTTGACCAAAAAAATTAATTTCATTAAAAAATATAAATTTTTGACAAAATACATGAATATTTAACTCGAAAAGATTGATTTTCAATAAAAAATATTATTTTTTAACTAAGAATGAGAATGTAGTTACATTTTTAATTTAAAAATATTAATTCTCATAAAGAAAAATTTAACCTATCAGATTATTTCTTAACCCAGAACATAAATTTTTTTAAATGGAACAGTTCAATTTTTAACCGAGGAGGTGAATCTTAAAAAAATATGAATTTGGTTTTGACCAAGTAGTTGAATTTTCAACTAAAAAAGATGAATTTTTTAAGAAACAGTTTAATTTTCAACCCCAAAAATATGATTTTTAATAAACAAGTTAATTTTGCACCAAAAAGTTTAATTTAAACAAAAAATATGATTTTTAATACTTTAAAATCCTTCGAAATTGCTTCAAATTCTTGAAATCTATTAAAAATCTTTGAAATCTCTCAATTTATGTGAATAAATTCTTTGAAATCCATTCACATATTACAAAATCAGTTGAAATCCTGGAAAATTACATAGAATCTAATGCTATTTTTTGAAATATTTTAAAATATTTAAAGTCCTATCTAATTCCTTACGATCCTGGAAAATTACATTTTTAAGGGATATTATAAGATTCTTGAAGATTTCCGCTTAATTCTAAGGAATTTTAAAGGTTCTCAAAAAAATAAATACCTTCTTGAGAGCCTCTAAAATCCTTTGAAATATTTTTAAATCTTGGAAATCTTCTGAAATCCTTTGAAGTCTTATTCAATATCTTATAATCTTATAAATTCTATGAAATCCTCTCAAATCTTTAAAAATTGAAGGAAATTCTTTAAAACCGCGTATAAACCGAAACATTTAAAATTAGCTTTAAATCTTTAAAATCCTATGAAATCCTTTAATTCTTTTGAAATTCTTTGCAATTATAGAAATATTATCAGATGTTTGGAATTTTTTCATATCTACTAAAATCCGTTAAAAATCACTTCATAAAAATCCCTTGAAATCTTTAACATTCTCTGATGTCCCTTGAAATCATTGAAAATATTCTTAGAAATTTTATAAATTCCCGTTGAAAGCGATTGAAATCATTCCAAAATCTTTCAAAAATATTGTATAGACCAGCTTTCAGAGCCGGTCTGCAAGAGTTCCATCCGGTCGGTTGGTGAATCCCAGTCCGCTTCTAAACGCTGATTTTTATAAATAAATAATGATATCTCGATTTCTTTAACCTAAAGATATATAAAGGAAAGAACCTAAACTTTTATTCAGACATGAAAGTTTTAATTTTTTAATTTCTATGACATGGAAAAATGTTTGGTAACCGTGGAATTACAAAAAACTGAATATGCATGTTTGGAACTTTTTCTTCTTTATTTTAGTACTTGGAAGTGAATCTTGATTCCAATTTTATACTATTATGCTATTTTTATATTAATCAATTAGCATTCGCTATATCAATTAGACAGTGAGAAATCTACTTTAGTAATTGCATTTATCATTTGCCTTTGTTCTCCTTCAGGGTTTATGTAAACGTAGGAAGTTAATGTGCTCAGGACCCAAATATAACTATGTACTTGCTCTAGGGATTTAGTCGACCCTCTTTAGCAGGATCACGAGAATAAAGTACTATTACAGCATACCAGTACTTGTAACTTCTCTCGCTGTAATCATTATCGTACGTTCAATATTCATAAGTTGCTCTGTCTGGAAACCTCCCCGAAAGAAACAGCTTTATGTATATATGAAAGAAAAGCGCGTGTGTCGTGAAACTGAGAATTTGTTTCATTTGTTTTAATAAACCTTTATTCCATCTGCAACCTTTTGGGAATTTCAAAGATTTAAAGTCCCACAACAAAAGAAAATGAGGGGAAAAGCTCATATTCTGGAACATCCACACCATACTTCATACTTCTTGAATACTTAATTTGACAAATATAAAACATTAACCAAAAATTTTTACATAATATAACTAAAGCCGTTCGTCAAAAAGGGGCCTGACTAGCGTTATGGTCAAAATGAATCTAAATATGCAAAGGCGCCTGTTACATGTAATTAAAAGTACATTAATAATTTACAATTAACCTAAAAATTGTTTAGACCCCCCTATTGTAAGAATTCTTAAGATTTTCACGACACACCCCTTCTGATTTTACGTAAGATATTATATTTTTCGCTTCCTTATAAAGGGACATATTTTGATATAATTCGACCCCAGGAGATCGAAAATACGATTTTCAGAAAATGTGTTCGTTTATGTGTGTGTGTGCATGTAACTTTTATCTGTTCACTATACCTTAAAAACTAAGAATGATATGATATGAAATTTGTACGAATTGTAGCTATTCAGATCTGATGGGATTTGGAGCTTGGTCCGCCATTTAGAAGTAGTTTCTTTTTTA
Organism: Amphibolips quercusostensackenii; assembly: GCA_032357855.1. Lineage (NCBI taxonomy): Eukaryota > Metazoa > Arthropoda > Insecta > Hymenoptera > Cynipidae > Amphibolips > Amphibolips quercusostensackenii. The sequence continues at coordinate 2,598,931 of JAUELO010000280.1, read as the reverse complement.
GTTTAGAGATTAAAAAAAAAACTTTTCTACCTTGTTTATATCAGAATTTTTTTTTAAATTTAAAATAAAACAATAAGAATATCTAGTCTATTTGTTCCCATATCTTTGAGACGAATCGATTGTCCAATTGAATAACCTCTAACGATCTACCGTAACCTACAAATATCGTTTTTAATTTTTTTATAAAAATTATTCACTTTGTCTTTGAAAACACTTTCTTGAATTGGGAATATAAGAGTATTGTGTTTTATATAACTGTTCGCGTCTTCGAGACGCGTGGATTGACCAAATGACAAACTTTCTATGAACATTCTTAATCACTTAATAGCAACTTAGAGAGTTTAAAAAAATATAACATTGTTCACTTGAAGACAACATATTTAAAAATTTGTAATATAACACTACCGTGAGTTAAACAGTTCTTTAGAACAGGACACGTCGATTGATATGTTGATGGGCTCTCTGATTTTCTGAAAATAAGATTTTCGATGAGACAGAAGCATAATCTTCAAAAATATTGTAGGTATCCATTTTTTTTCTTTTGTTAGAGAAAAGCCTTCCTCTATAAGCAAAAGAATTTATTTGATACATATGAGAAAGAAAAATGCTCATAAAATAAGCTCAAATAAATACACCATCCATAGTTCTTCGCAACGGTATTACTCAATATATCAATTATTTTCACCGTAAATGAGACTTGAATTTCAAAAGATTTGATAGACTTCCAGTTATTTAAAAGCCTTTCAACAGATTTCAAGGGATTTTAAGGTATTACAAAGACTAAAAAGTATTTTAAGAATTACAAAATTTTAACGGAATTTAACGAGATTTTCAAAGCTGTTTAGGGCCTCAATGAGATCTCAAGAAATTTCAAAATATTTTAAGGAATTACAAAAGTTTTAGGGTATTTTAAAAAATTTTAAAGGATTGTGAGACGTTTCACTAATTTCAAATCATTTTCAAAGATTTCAAGAGTTTGCTGAAATTACCTAGTACAATTTCAGAGAGAATCTCAAATTTTCTAGAGATTATACTTCCAGCAGTTTAATTAGATTTTGAAAGATTTTACTGAATTTCAAAAGATGCCGAAGGATTTCGACCGATTTTGAGGAATTTAAAGTCATTAGGAGAGATTTGCGTGGATTTCAAGGGATGTTGAAAGATTTAAAAATATGACAAAATAAGTTACAAGGATTTGAATGATTTCATGTGCTACTAAAGTATTTTTCAAAATTTGAAAGAATAACAGGGAATTTCAATTAAATTTCGATGATTTGAAGAAATGTACAAGTTTTTTAAAAACTTTCACGATTTTCCAATGGATTTTAAGAGATTTAAATGAGCTTCGTCGATTTCACGAGATTTCGCAAGATTTTACAAGATTTCAAAAGATTACAATATATTTACGGATTTGAGAGGATTTCGTAAGATTTCAACAGCTTTAATGGAATTTCAAACTTTCTAAATTTGAATAACCTAGAATTCAAAGAAAAGCGTTACCGAATATTAAAAAGGATTAGAAACTTTTTTAGTGGATTTTAATATATAATAAGGGATTTCAAGCGATTCGGAAAAATTCCCGCGGATTTTAAATATTTCAATAAATTTTATAGGGATTTCAAAAATTTCGAATACTTCAAGGAATTTCAAGGATTTTTGAAAATTTCAAGGGATTACTATAGATTTTTAAAGGTTTCATGTGATTTCAAAGAATTCCAAGATATTTCAAGAGATGTCACTGGATTTCAAAAGTTTTTTAAGGATTTCATGCGATACCGAAGCATTTTCAGGAATTTTGAAGTTGATCACGGGATTTTAGTTAAATATCAAAGATTTGAAGGGATTTGAAGCGATTTACAAAGATTTCAAGTCATTTCAAAAGTTTTAAAAACATTTAAAGCGATTTTAAATGATTTTAATGGCTCTTAAAAGATGTAAAGGGGTTTCAATGATTTTAAGAGATTTCAAGAGATTCGAAAAGATTCCCATGAATTTTAAAGATTTCAATAAATTTGAAAGGGATTTCAAAGATTTCAAGTGTTTCCATAAGGTTTCAAAATATTTCAAGGATTTTAACCGTTTTTAGAGGTTTTAGGGAATTTCCATAGATTTTGAAGCATTATAAGAAATTTTTACGGGATTTTAAAGATTTTAGGCGATTTAAAGGATCCTCATACTTTTTAAGGAATTTCAAGGAATTTCTAGGGAGCTTAATGGTTTGAAGGTATTTTAAGTGATTATGTACAATATCCATATAATTTCAAAGGATTTTAACGGATTTCAAAGAATTTTCACACATTTAAAAAAATTTTAGACGATTTAAAAAATTTGCGAAAGAATTCACGGGATTTAAAAGGATTACAAAGATTTCCAGGGATCCCTCAAGATGTCATTGAAGATGAGCATCAGACTTCTATATTTATTGAACGTATGTAACATGAAATATAACATAAAAAAAAAGAAATTAAACAAATAATTATGTAATTAGGAGGGCTATTACGTAACTTTCCCACATCCCACTTTCCGCTTCTCACTTTTCACTTTTCACCTGTCATGATTTTTTGGAATCAGTGACATTTCAAAATTTAAAGGTGACATGTGACGTACTCCGTCCGCCCAGAAAAAGCCTTACGTAATTATTGGGTGTTCCGTAAGCAAAAAGCTGAAAAAATGTTTAACCACGTGAAAGGACAATAACTTTATAAAATTAAAAAATACAAGCAATCGGAACACCATTCAGTAAAAAAAATTTCAGCTAAAGCATGATCTGTATCCCACTGTCGAAAACGGATCTAAGTTTCATAAAAACAAATAAAAAATATCAATAAACGTCACTCTGTTCACTTTTATTTACTTTATCGACGATAGAATTAATAATAATTGCTTTGATTCATAATTTAAACCTGAAAATATTCAAATAAAATGACTTTCAATTTCATCAAGGACCGTCATAAAGACTTTTAAATTTCCAGAGCCTAGAATTAAAAATCGTTTAAATTTAAACCGTCCATCACATAATTCAAACCTTCACCTCGAAATTACAGGAAGCAATTTTAAGCTATTAAAAAAAAGTGAAAAATTTCTTTCGCTCTATTAAACTCAGGTCAGACTGAAAATTATAAGTTCTTAAAAAGAGATTTAATAGAGGCATTTAGGTTGTTAGCTTATGTCAAAGTACAGGAGACAAAGTTCCTTTAGCTTAAATCGAGTTTGGGAGCTCTTCGTGTCACTGAAAATTAACTTAAAATACTTAAACCAAAGATGGACGATTTCATGTTAGGTAATTAACTGAGTTCGCTTACGGGATGAGATGAAAGATCCTTTTCTCCCACCCATGAAGTGAATGGTGTAGGAATGTAGGAACCTAGAGATTCGTCAAAGTCAAACAAACCCCATTAGCACCAAGAGGCTGGCCTTTTAACTATGTACTAATTTAGTGAATTAAGACTGATATTCAGCGATATTTCGACACTCTACGAATATTCTCCAGACATTGGGGTTATAACGAATTTTTTGAGGTGGTAACTTAATTTTCGTAATGAAAAATTTATTGTTTTATGGATTTTGTTAATTGTGCTCATTGGAATGAATTTAAGTCGATTGCCAAAAAGTTGGCCACTCTTAGTCCCAGTTATTAATAAGTTTTCTTAAAAATTATCTCAGTTAAGTACTTACATAAAAGTACAATTCAGTGAAGTTTTCAAATTTGAGACGACTAGCTTAGAAATTATTATACATAAACCAGCAGTGAATTCGATCTTATGTGTTACCCTTTGACTGTATTTATAATATTATGGTATTCTTTTTATGAATACTTTGCTTCGTCATTATGAATGAATAAAAAAAGTATTTTCTTCGCCATAAGGGGAACGTTAATGCAGGGTGTCTAGCGTTTTTTGAACAATATCCAAGATTTTACTTACACACTCCCAAAATCTGATTTAATTGGCAGAAACCCGTTTTTTGACGATTGTTTATTTTATTATGGTGAAAAATCGTGAAACTGCAATCAAATTTTTCTTTCTTTTTCGCTGATTTCTTCAACTGTAACAACAATTTAATGACCTTTTTTCAATCAATTAAAATTTTGCTGGTCACACAATCAAAGTGAGTTCAATTCTGTATATAATAATCTTTTTTCATTAGAACTTGTTGAAATTTGACTGAGCTAATTTATCAGCTAAATACGCAACTACTGTGAAAGCTTATATGAAATTTTCACTCTTTTTTCGCTGAGTTCTGATAGTGAAAAATATAAGATCGTATAAAAAATGCTTCAAATTAAAAAATAAAACATTTCACTCAAAAATGTATTCATCTCAATCAAAAAATTGGCAATTCTACAATAAAGATGAATTTTCAGTCCAAGAGGACGAATTTTCAATAAAACAGTTGAATTCTCGACCAAAAAAGATGGCCTTCTATAAACAAAATAGTTAAATTTTCAACAAACGAATACAATTTTTAACAAAATAATTTAATTTTAAGCCAAATAGTTAAATTCTAACCTAAAAAGGTCAATTTTCAACCAAATGATTAAATTTAAAAAAAAAGATTCAACTTAACAGTTGCATCTTCAACGAAATGAATGAAATTTTTAGAAGCAAGTTTAATTTTTCACGAAAAATAATGAATATTTAATCTGAAAGAATGAATTTTTTGTCCAAATAAAATCATTTTCAAGAAAACAGTTGAATTTTAAAATAAAAAATATAAAACTTCAACTGAAAATAGTTAAGTTTACAACAAAAATGTGAAATCTCAACCAAAAATATAATGGTTGATATTTTATACAATAAAAAAAGGAATCTCAATTATATGATTATATTTAAAACAAAAAAGTTGCATTTTTAGCAAAATGGCTGAATTTTTAACCAAATTGTTGAATTTTCGACCTACAAAAATAAATTCTCATACAAAACACATGGATTTTTCAATAAATATTCAGATTTTAAAATAAAAAAGATAAATTTTCACTGAAAAAATGAATTTTCATCCAAATAATTAAATTTTCAACAAAATAATTCAAATTTTAACCAAAGTAATGATTTCTCAACAAAAATGTTAAATTTCAACTAAACCATTGCAGTTTCAACCAGAAGAGAACATTTTAACCAAAAAGATTAGTTTTCTACCAATTCAACTAAAGAAAAATTAATTTTCAACCAAAAATGGAACACTAACATTTTTTGATGAAGAATTAATTTTAAATAAAAAAAAACGTAACGTATTTTGAACAAAATATTTTAATTTTTATCCAAAGAAATGCACATTCAACGACATTTTTTTCAACAAGGTGTTTCAAGTTTTACATTTTTAGTTTAAAAAGTTCATTTTTCAACCAAAAAAATGAGTTTTCAACGAAGAATTTATAGTATAAACTATCGAGATGAATTTTCAACAAAAATGATAAATCTTGAACTTGAATAGTTAAATTTTTAATTAAAAAAATTAATTTAAAATAGAAATTAAATAACAGAAGTACTTGCTTCCTCACAAAGAAATCGTTAATGCAGGATGTTTCGCGTGTCTTTAAAAAAATGCAGCACTTTACAGGTTTTCCTGGATAAAAAAATTCAAAACCTTTTTGTTTACAGTGCAAAAATACTTTTCGCGCAACATAGTAGAAGTAATATATCTAGTGGAAAAAAGTGTCACATGCGAACTTTCTCACACACTCACAAAATCTAATTTTATGGGTAAAAAATCTTTTTTCTTATTTTCAACAAAAATTATGAATCTTGAACTTAAATAGTTAAATTCTCAATAAAAAAATTAGTTTGCAACAAAAAAAAAAACAATTTCTGACTAAAAGGATAAATCTTCAATACAAAAACCTACGGCAAGACTGTGAAAATATAGTGCTGGATAACTCAGTCAAATTTTAACCAATTCTAATCAGTAAAAGCTCATTACATTTTTAATATATTAACAGCAAAACAGTATTAGATTAGAGAAGATGTCACTGAATTGTTTTCAGAGTTGAAAAAATCGGAAATAAATGACAAACTTTCAAATATTTTCGATTTTAGCTTCGTGATTTTTCACCGTGATAAAATGAACAATCTATTGTTAAGAAGGTGTGTTTTTCTACTTTCAAACAAAACAAAAAGTTAAAAATCAAATGTAAATTGACATAGTTATGAATGATTATTTACATAAACCTACCAAGAAACGGTTCAACAGTCTTTTTTCATGTATCAGAAAACAAGCTTAAAAACCTATTTTTTTCTTTAAAGGAATAAAAATTGCAGGACGGTGAGCGAAATCTAAGGACTTTTCCAAGTTTTCAAGGATTTCGAGGGAGCTAGACTCCCTGGACGATAATTTTTCATTTAAAAACGTTTATTAATGCTATAAGTTAATTAATTTGTATCGAATCGAGTCTTTTTTATTTTTGAATCAACTTCAAATTATGTTAATGTAAAAATTTTTACTATAAGAAATAATTTTTCAAATATTATGAATGACTATAACTTCCTTACTGTTTAATAATACGTGTTGATAAGTCAATCGATTCGCTTCGAATCGAGGAGTCTTTTTTTACTCTTACATCAACTTTGCATTATGTGAATGAAAAAAGTTTTACTATAAAGTGATTTTTAAAATATTATAAATGTCCATATCTTCCTTAATATTTAATTAGATGTATTAATAATATAGGTCAATCGATTCGCCTCGAGCCAAAGAATCTTTTATGTTTTACAACAACTCCTAATTTTGGTAATTGAAGAAGTTTTACTATAAAAACCCATTTTTTAAACATCATAAAGTGCTAAAAAGAAATGTAACAAATATTTCTAGAAATTCTTGCATCAGTTTTGAGATATTGATTGAGAAAATAAGCCTTAGTTTTTTGTCTTATCATGCTGCATTGCAATTTTATGATAAAACGCAAAAATTATTATTCAAATTAATAATCATTTAAGCGAAATTGTTAATTTTATACAATTTTTCTGCTTATTAGTCAACTATTAAAAACTTAAAAGAAAAGCTCAGATTGAACAAATTCTTAAAATTAGGTCAATTGTGTTTAAATACCAATAACAATTTTAAGATATGACAAAATTTTGAGTATTCTTTTTACTGCGTTGTGTATGCAATAATCTACTATCAATTTATTAAAATAAAAAATGTTTTAGTTTATTGTTTTACTTAATGCTGTTTATTTCTGTTAATATTTTTTGTGTGCGTCAATATTTAACATAATGAAATAACGAAAGATTTCGTTTGTAAATTTAATTATATTTATAATATTAATTTCAATTATTATTCAGATAGCTCAGTTGAAATAATCTCAATAAATTATATTTATAGCAGAACCTATTTTTATTAATAATAGCAAATTTGACATTGATGGAAATATTTTAATTATTGAGAAGAATAAATTTCATTAAGTTTGAAATTCTTCATTAATTTATGATAAAGTCATGAATCAAGCAATACAAATTGCAATTAATGATCTATTTCTGTAATTTAAATTAATTGCATTGTGATGAAAATAAAAATTTCTGAATATTAATAAAAATTTTATCATTTAATGCAATTAATCGAGTACTCATAGTTGAGAATAAACGCGCTTTTAAAGATTGTATTAATAAATGAAAACACTAACTGTAAGTTAAAATAATTAGCAATAATTATCGTAATTTCCAACAAATCAAAAAATTACCTAAGTTATAATAAACCAGCTGTGAATTCAATTTCGGGAGTTTCCACTTTCTTTTGTATTTACAATTTTGTGGTCTTATTTGATAAGAACTTTGCTTCCTTATTATGATTAATTAGCTAATATATTTGATTCCTCATAGAGGAATTCAAAATAATAAAATACAAATAGGCCAATCAAAATGTTTTGAACCAAGGAGCCTTTTTTGTTCTTGCATGAACTTTGAATTGTGTTAATGAAAAAAGTTGTTCTGTTTAAAACAGATTTTTCTTATCATATAAAATGACCATAACTTTCGTACTCTACAAAACAATGTATGAATATTATAGAACAATCGATTTTATCTCGAACCAAAAAAATTTTTTGTATTCTTGCATCAACTTTGAACTATGTGAATGAAAAAATGTTGCTACAAAAACCAATTTTTAAATAATTATAAAGTACTGGAAAAAGGTAATAAATTTTTTTAGAAATCATTCTGTGAGTTCTGAGATATTAGTGGAGAAAATAGGCTCTCCACATTTTATCAATTTATATACAAATGTCTTTAAGTTAATGTGTTCACAAAAAGTGTGACACACACACACAGACATCCGGGCAACTGCTTAGAATATTGTATTAAACATTTTTTAATTGAGGGTTGAGCAAATAAAATTTTTGCGAAACTGTTACCTTTCCAAAGCTTTCTCTATAAGGAAGCAAAATGATGTAATCTTTCAGGTAGTAATACTTACATAATATTGGCCAAAAATAATTATGTAATGAGAAAAGTTGAACTCACCTAAAACAGAAAAGTAAATATTCTTATTAATTTCAAACAGATTTGAAAAATTATTAGGCTATTTGTTTAGGAAATAATAAACAGCAAATATTATGCAA
>JAUELO010000280.1:2567654-2578069 GCA_032357855.1 Amphibolips quercusostensackenii | reverse complement strand
TACCCGCTATCGGTTACCCTATACCCCTATCCAATATATCCTTTTCCAACCCGATGAGTCCGAACTTGATCATAGTTATTTGGACCAACCCTATTTTTTAGGGACTGACTAGTATGAAGGAATTTTCCGTACAATTAATCGGTCAAGTACAGTGCTAGGGCTAGTATTACGGAATTTTCCGTAACGTTAACCTTAAACGAGCTGGAAAAGGGGTTTGTCTTGCAGAAACTTCCGCAACGGTAGACAATTCGATGGTTTAAACACTCGGCTCAAAATTTTTCAGTTGTAGGGGTTTTATATTCAAATTATGTAACTGCAATTGATCATCTTTGAAAATTATATATAATTTTAAATTACCCAATTTTGAGTCACGGATTATTCAAAGGTGGAGTTTTTCACGAAACTGGCAGTGAGAAATAAAAATCGGCAGTGTTAAATTAAAATTTTGAGCAGTATTAAAAATTATTATGTATAACAATCAACGATTCATTTATTCTGTCCACATTAAAGCTCCATGTTTCCGCTTGCGTTTCGTGTGTTTTTTCGTCACGCGAATTTTTCTACCCTGTTAAAGTGACAGTTGGGTGTTCCAAATTTTTTCTCCTAAAATTTTCATGCATGTCCTCCCTCCCCTCCCAACTTTGCTCGAATTCACACAAAAAATGCATTTTTTTCCTTTAAAAAATATATATAGAGGTTACGCAAGCTCCGCTAAGTTTAGCACGTATTTCCCATACTAAAAAAAGACGTTCTTGTAAATTTTTTGCTGAATCGTCAATATCAGGTGTGTTGAGTTGACCCCCAATTTTCTTCTCAAAAATTAGCTGTAGAATACAAATGAAAATTTACTTTATGAATTACACCCCCATAAGTCTGTTTTATAGGGTCCTAAAAAAATACGTAAGTAATAAATTGGTTTTGGCAAGTTTTTGGCGCCAATAATTATTCCCTTGCTATGTCCTTTAGCACAACTTATTTCTAATACATTAAATATTAGGCTGTGTCTAGTCGTCCCGAAAAATTGGGGGATTTGGAAAAGGGGATGGGCTAGTCGTCTCGAATTTTCGAGACGACTAGCCAAGCTTATGAAAAATATTGGACTAGTCATCCCGAATTTCGGGACGACGAGACACTTCGTAAATATTACTTCCTACTGATATTTAGATTTGTAGATACATTTTTTTAACATTTTGTTATTGGTTAGAGCAATATTCACTTAGAATAGTGTTAGTACGTGACGGGTTTTTCTCAATTTTTTAGCTTGCTTTAAAATGTTTAGTTAGATCAAGGCAATAATCAATCAAAGTTAACAAAAATAATTTTTATAATGTCTTATTATTTATAACAATATTCTTTAAGAATAATGCTAGGAAGTTGAATTTTTTCCTAAAAATTTCCACTTGTTGTCTACTTTTCAATTAGAGTAAGGTGATAATTGATTGATGTTAACAAATGTAATTTTTTAAACTATTTATTATCATTTTTAATAATATTCTCTATGAATAATGCTAGGAGGTTACGTTTTTCCTGAAATTTTAAACTTTTTACCCACTATTCACTTATAGTAAGGTAATAATTAGTAACACAAAAATAATTGTTTAAACAAATAATTATTATTTGTGACTACATATCTTATACTATAGTAATGCTAGATAGTTACGGTTTCTTTTTAAAATTTAAAATTTTGTCTACTTTTTACTTGACGAGGTAATAATTAATGTCAGTAACCCAAAATAATTGCTTAAAGACTTTATTATTGTTTATAACCATCTTCAAAATAGTACTAGAAAGTTTTGGTTTTTTGTTGTTGAAATTTTCAGTTTTTTTTTGACTTTTGAGTCACGAACAAATAATGAATGAACATCACAAGAATTATTTCCAAGGAGTTTTATAATTATACAGCACACTCTTTACTATCAGTCCCTTCTCTTTTTCCCCTACAGAAAACAACTTATCATCGATGATAATATACATTTATGAATAAATTTAAAATGTTTCAATCAAATGATTAATTGCTATAAAGTTTTGTGTGAGCTAAGAGGTATAAATGAATAATTGTTAAGTTTTTATTTCATACAAATAAATATCTAAAAATGAAAGACATTGTTTACCAAGATGATTTTGTTTGAAGTTTTTTATTATTCGTTCATAACTGAAAAGCCAAAGAAAAGTTATAATTTCAGATGAAACCGCAACTTTATAGCATTACTCTCAAAGAAAATAGCTCTAAACAATTATGAATTCTTTAAACAAATACTTATTAACTTGCATTGACTATTAGCTCAATGTAACTAAGAGGTTGGCAAAAAGTTGCTCTAAGAAAAGATAGTTATGAACAGTAATAGATTGTTTAAATAATTATTTTTATTACCTTTTTTTTACTTATTACTTAAGTCTAACTAAAAACATTTAAAAAATTGGTAAATCTTAGAAAAACCGCAACTTTCTAGTATTATTTAAAGCGAATGATATTAAATTTGAATTAAAATTGTTCAAGTATTAAGTTAAAAAGTCGACAAAAAGTAGAAAATTTAAAAAAACGCAACTTTCTAGCATTTCTCGACAAGAATATTGTTATGAATAATAATAAATTCTTTAAAATATTATTTTTGTTAAATTTAATTGATTGAAGCCTCGCTATGATTGAAAAGTTGAAATCAAGTTAAAAAATTCAGAAAAAACCGCGACTTTCTAACTCTATTCTAAGAGAAAATTGCTTTGAACATCTAATTATCAGAAGAAAGTGATATTTTATGTATTAGAATCAATTTGTACTAAAATCAACTAAAAAAATCATAATTAGCAAAAAAGAACTCACGAAATTCAAATTTTTACTTATTGGGTTTTCTTGGAACTCTGTAAAACAGATTTATAGGGGTAAAATTCAAAAATAAAATTCTGATTCGTTCTCTATAACATATTATGAAGAGAAATGTTAAACAATTTTTTTTAAATGTTAAAACAAATTAAATACAAAAATTTCTTTTGCTCCAATTAAATAAAAAATCCCTTCTTTTTATCATAAGAAAAATTTTGAAACTAAAGTATCTGCTCCGTTTCAATTCACTTAAAATATTAATCAAAATATTCAAAATAAAAAACTCCCTTCTCCAATAAAAAAAAATAAATAAAAACCAATAGGCTAGGGATGTTACAGACACTTTGCAATAAATACGTTCAAATAAAAAAATGTCATCTTTTGATTTAGAAAAAAATTAAAAATATTCGACTGCTAAAAAGAAACTTCTCGCGCGAGTAGCGCGCTAATCATAATTGCTGTTATTTAAAATAATTTTTTATTCTTACAGCAGTGAAACACTATTTTTATTTCACATTTCTTATTTTTTAAGGAGTGAAGTTCTACAAAACCTCTACCGACATCTTTTCCTTCAATTGTTAAATGTAATTTATTTCTTCATCACTTTAAAATAGCGCATTAATAAAAAAAGGATTTTCCTTCTTGCCGAGAATGAATTCAACAACCGATATTCTATCATATTTTATTTATTGAATCAGTTTAAATCGTTTTAAAAAATGATAAACAGTAAATATATAATAATTTGTTGTTATAGATTCTTAAAATATAAGAGTGATTGCCAGTAGGTTCAGCATTTTAGACAATGAGATTTTCTAGGAAAATACTTTCTAAACCGATCAAAATATTACTTTTAAATTAAGTCTAAGCCGATAATAGTATAAAATTATAAAAGTAAACTACAAGTATGCAAATCGATCGGTGAGTGACAGTTCCCTAGGGTTACTTGTATGAGATCAAGGAATGTATTTGTGATCGGTATAAAGTTTAAACAGAAATAGATCCTACCTACAGGCTGGATGACGTGACATTCGGCCATGAAAATAAATAAGAATATCAAAAATCGTTTAAAAATAGATACAGAATAGGCAAAAATATTTTAAAACATGGAAATATTGCGTGTTTTACCGATTTATTTGTTTTTAGTTTCAGCGTTTCAAAACTGCCTCTTATTTTATATAAAATAATATGCAAAAGTTATAATTATTTATTATTGTTTAAAATTAACATTGATAAATCGATTTTGAACTGTGCAAAAGCTTCGTAAGGGGTATACTTCCGAAAAGGTCACTAGGGAGGTCACTAGGGGAGAAAAGGCCTAGGGGTTTCTATTGTAACTTAGCAAAAGTTCCAAAAGGATTTTGGCAGACGTGAATAGAAATTAACTTATTAAAATTTTTCAATTTTCAAAGCAACCAGTTTTTTTTTGATTCAGTAAAATATAATTCGGAGATAAAAATGTTATGCATGAAAGTTGTAGATTTTATCGAAAAACATTTTTTTCGCACTTTTTCCCTAAAATTAATATTTTTCAATAAAAATGGCAAAAATTAATTTTCAGATTTGAAAAAAATGGCTGCTTCTATTCGTCTCGAAAAATTAGGGGAGTTGGAAAAGGGGCCGGACTATCTTAGGACTGGTAGTCCTAAAAATTCGGGAAGACTAACTAAAAATTTATGAAAAATATTTAACTACCTATCCCGAATTCCGGGATGGCGAAACACTTCGTTAAATAATGCAATAAGTTATGTAAAGTATTAATTAATTTTCAAGGTTCACCCTTGAAAATTTATTAATATTTTCCAAAATTTATGCATTTTTCAACCAAAAATCTGAAAATTCATTTTTGTAATTTTTCTTGAAAAATAATAATTTTAGGGAAAAAGTTTAAAAAGAAAAAAAATTTTTTTTAATGAGTTCTATAACTTTTATGTGCAACGTTTTTAGCTTAACCCTCCATCGGGCGCAGCTGGCCTGAGAAGCCAGCAAAACACTTTTTTGGATGCCCCTCCTCTCACTGACGGCCAAGCCGGGCGCCCCTCCGATTTATTTCCTGACTCCGAGGTGCTGAGTAGTACGCCCCATTTCAGTCTGCCGTCAATCTTCACCCGGCTCGTTTGTAACCCGTCTGGCTTGTGAGGCCGACTGCGCCCGATTGCGTCGTAACTTTGAAAGTGATTTTTTCCGTTAATTGAAGCCGTTCTTTCCTATTTAATTTTGTATATTTGCTTTTCTTATATCCTAGCGAAGGCTATCCTACCGGTTGGAAAAAATTAAAATTAAATAGGGAGGAGAGGGGGCTCAATTGTTATGCAAGTGGCCTCTCGGGCCGGCTGCACCTGATTTTGTTACGTTTAGAGGTGCGCCCGACGGAGGGTTAATTGAACTTGTTCTTTCCTATTCAATTTTGTATATTTGCTTTCCTTATATCCTAGCGAAGGCTATCCTACCGGTTTACAAAAATTAAAATTGAATAGGGAGGAGAGGGGGCTCAATTATTATGCGAGTGGCCTCTCAGGCCGGCTGCGTCTGATTTTGTTACGTTCAGAGGTGCGCCCGGCGGAGGGTTAACTCAATATTTTCCGAACATTTAAAAAAACTATTTTTTTAACAAAAATGGTCAGAAACCTAATTTTTATTAACCTGCACAAAATATTCTTTTGGAACTTTTAACTGGGTTGCTAAAGAAAGCCCAAGACAAAGTATCAAGTCAATCTTCTTGGGTGACGTTTTCGGAAGTATACCCGTAGTACTCATGTAGAAATTGCTATTAAGATTTGGAAGGGCCCCGGCAAGTTTTCCCTACTTCTGATCAGGCGCTTTTCAGGAAAAATAAAGAGAGCCTGGCTAGTTCTGTAAAACAGTTATAGCCGGGCTCTATCTAGTACTTCCAACCAGGTCCCAGCAAGAATACCCTTCCTCCGCCCGTCTAGACCCTTTCTATTTTCAGGTACGTTCAACATTCAGATGTAATATAAATATATTTAAAAAAAAATTTGTACACAAAAAATGGATAGGAATATTTGAACGCATCCAAATGTTGAATACATAATTTTAATTGTTTATATTTTGTTGTCCTTTTCAAATAATGTTAGAAAGTTGCAGCATTTTCTAAAATTTTCACGTTTTTGTTTACTTTTCACTTAGAATGTGGTAATAATGAATGCAATATAACAAACATAAGTGTCTAAACAAATTATTATTGTTTATAACTATCTTTTATAGCAAAGCTATCTAGTTGCGGTTTTTCTTTTTTAACAAGTTTTTAATTATAACGAGGTTATAATTATATCAATTTAATCAATATAATTGTTTAAACAAAATATTATTGTTTTAAAACTGTCTTCTCTATTAATGCTAGAGGGTTGCAGGTTTTTCCGAAATTTTTCACTTTTTGTCAATTTTTCACTCAGAGTGAGATAATAATTAATGAAATGTACTAAAAAAATGGTTTAATTGAATTATTATTGTTTGTAACAATCTTCTCTAATAATAATGCTAGATAGTTGCGGTTTTTTCGAATAAAAATTTTAACTTCATGGACACTTTTACCTCATTAAGATAAGAATTAATGGAAGTTAACAAACATTATTGGTTTAACACTTATTATGGCTTATAATGATCTTATCATGATTTTTCGTAATTTGCTCAACTTTTTAGTTGGAAATAAATGTGAGCGTCCGCATGAAAAGGGCCCTTATGACCAGTATGGAGTTATATACAGAATCATATAGTTGAAACTTCGAAAAACCACTTTTCCAGAAAATAGCATTTAATGTTGGCGCGAGCCATAAGCGCACATGTTACACTTTTTCTTTGAAAATGAAAGATACCGATTTCCGCTTGCTTTCAGGACATACATAATACATATAGTGTCAACAGATTCAGTATAGGTCTTAATATTATTCCTCACTTAAGTGCGAATGTAATAATCTTAGCCCTGGCTAAGAAAAACGCAAATATCTGCCAAACTAGAATTGCCTTCAAGGGCTCTTTTTATGCAAACGCCTACGAATAATAAATATTGATATAAATTTAAACACAAATTCTCTCAATTAAAATTTATATTTAATATGATTCATATCAAAAATTTAAAGAATATTTTAAGTATCTATTTTTTTCAGACAAGAATATTAACAAAAAAGAAAGAGATTGTTTAGGAAATGACTTTCTAATTATCTAAGAGAAGATAGTTATAATCAATATTAAACTGTTTAAACAATTATTTTTGTTAACTTCTATTAGTTATTACCTTACAAAGTAAAAAGTTGACAAAAAGTTGAAAATTTCGGAAAAACCCGCAGCTATATAGCATTATTATAGGAGAAGATAGTTTTAAACAATATTAATTTCTTTAAACAATTATGTTTGTTAAATTTCACTAATTATTAAGTCACTTTAAGCGAAAAGTGAACAAAAATTGTAATATTCAAGAAAACGCAAATTTCTGGCATTATTGAAAGAGAATATTATTAAAAATAATAATAAATTGGTCATCATTTCAGTTGACAATTTACCACTATGGTTGAAATTTTTTTTGTGGAAAATAATTTTTTTTTATCTGGAAATTTAACTATTCTGTTTTCGATTGAAAACTGTTCTTTTCAGTTCAAAATTCAACTATTTGGTTGAAAATTGTTCATTTTTAGTTAAAAATTCAAGTATTTGGTTGAAAATTTATGTATTTGGTTGAAAAATCGTCCTGTTTGGTAGAAAATTAATCCTTTTGGTTAATAATTCAACTATTTGGTCAAAAATTTATCTATCTTGTTGAAAATTCAATATTTTTACTTCAAAAGTTAGGAATTGGGAGCGGCTTAAATTAAATTTAATATAGTACCCACATTAATTTTATCTAAATATGCACTGAATTTGAAGTAAAAGAAGATAAAATAAGAATTCGTTTGAATTATTATTCAAACTCATGGACTTTCGAGGTAAATTCAAGAAATTATTATTTATGTTCTTAGTATTATTTTACTCATCGATTTGTGCTAATATATCTAAGAATATCTTGTAATATGATTTGTCAAAGCTTTCAAAACTGAACATATTAATGGAATCTCCAGAAACAGAAAAAAGACATTATTTCCAATAAACTGAAAAAATCTTAAATTGTAAGGGAATTTTTTCCAGCATTTGAGTATGACACCCTGTTTTAAGTTTTTAACTTTTACAATTTCGATTTACTATTGAGAGTGCTTGAATTTACACAATTTTGAATGAAAAGTTTCAAAATAATAGAAATTTAATTGTTCAAAATTGTGCGATAATTGAAATTCAAAATTATTAGCTATCAAAATAGAATAATTGGAGATTGACACGAATGACAATTAAAAATTCCAAGCCTTATATAATTAATTATTTAATTTAAATTGTATTCGAAATCACATGATTTCAAATATATCATAATAATAATAATTAAAAAATAAAACCACCTGAATTGAATATTTCAGATTGAAAATGAATAAATTACAGACATTAAATTTCACATTAGTAGCGTTTTAAATTTAATAATTTTTATTTTAACTTTTTAAAATTATACAATTTTATTTAAGTTTGAAAGATTTCCCAATTTAAACAGAATTCAACAAATGAGAATTTAAAACGTTCCAGATCGAATAATTTCAAATTTAAAGTTTTAACAGTTAAGAAATTTTTAGTCTAAAGCAAAATTAAATAATTTTAAATGAAACATTAAAAATTCTCTCTTGAAATGTAAATCGTTCAAAAAATAATAGTTTTTAAACAATTTCACAATTTAATTGATGAAAAATTAAAAATTGATCTATATTTATATGATATTGGCTTCAAGGATATTATAAAGTGAAACTGACGTGTTGAAAATTAAATGATTTTAAGTTTAAAACTAAAATTTTTTAAGTGGGGAAAGTTTTTGAAATTTGATTAAATTGATTAAACTTGTTAAAATTTTGTTTTTGAGAGAAATTGTACTCTAATTAAAATTTATACTTTTGAACATGATGAAAATTAGAATATTACTAGATAAAATAACCATCAAAATGATAAAAAATATTCGAAATATGTAATCATGATTTTGAATTCTTTATTATAGAAGCGCAGAGGGTTGCGTGTGTGTAGGGGCGTGATAGCCGATCCCGTTTTGACGCCAGATCAGATTTCCATGGATGTTGTTGACGATGTTGACATGTCACAAAACTTTAACACTCGCGATAAATAAAATTTCGTGCTTTTATAAAGGCCGTTAAAAATAGTCATCACCAATAATGTATCGTAAACACAAGGTGGTTTTTGGATTAATAATTGAAGTAGTGCTAATTTAATAAACTTCAACTTTTGAGGTTAGAATTTTCATTATTTTGATTTCCAAGTTTGATAAATCTTTGATAATTTCTCATATCGCTTATTCGGAAAGAAAATAATTTTTTGTGTACAATTCTAGTTCAATAATTGATTTAGCTTAGAGCGAACTCATTGATATTTTAGTTGCTTAATCCTGAAACGCTTGAAACTTCAGATTGTGAGTTTCTAGATTTCTTAAATTTGCAAGATTACTAATTTTGGTAATTACATTTTGAAATTAATTTTTAAATATTAAAGTCGTTAACAAATATTTTAATATTTATGAAAACTGTGTAATGCGATTTTCTGTGTGTTTGTTTCATATTAGAGAGGAATAATGAACGTAGTGCCGTTAAATTACCTTCAATTACAATATAAGTAATCGTAAAGAATTGTGAATATTTAAAAATCATGGACTACGAATATATGCCTTTTCATAGGGAAAAGGATATCCATAATCGATGTTGTGGCGGAAAATTTTGGTGCATTAAGGTTTGAGAGATGAACTTGTAATAACCGTTTTAGTAGAAAAGAAAATTCTTTAATTAATAGATATAATATATTTTTGTAGGATATATGTGGGATAATTTGCGCAGTACTTACATGGCTATTGATAATATATGCCGAATTTGTAGTTATGGCAGTTATTTTACTCCCTACTATAAATACCTTTTATTCAAGTTTCAACATGGCTATATTTCAAGGCTTGGCTTTCCTAGCCTTTACCTCGCATCTGAGAACAATGTTTACTGATCCAGTAAGAAAAATTGAACTTATTTAAAATTCGTTTTACTAATTTTAATTCTATAATTGAAATTAATATAGGGAGCAGTTCCGAAAGGGAATGCAACGAAAGAGATGATTCAACAAATGGGATTTAGGGAAGGCCAAGTCATTTTTAAGTGTCCAAAGTGCTGTTCTATCAAACCTGATAGAGCGCATCACTGCTCTGTTTGCCAAAGATGTATTAGAAAAATGGATCACCACTGTCCGTGGGTCAACAACTGTGTAGGAGAAAACAACCAAAAATACTTTGTACTTTTTACGGTAAATATTTATCCATCGAATCTTAAAAGAGTTGCTGAGACATCTATCTTCCTCAAGGGCGGGTACAAAACATTTTTCGGAGCGGGCGATTGTGAATTTTCTTCAACGTATGTATAAGGAAGGAGGTGGGGGGATTCATCTAATCATTTAAAATAACTATATAAAATTGAATATAATAGAGAAATAACTACCACTTTATTTATATTTTTTAATTATAGTCTTCACATTC
>JAUELO010000280.1:2433349-2445792 GCA_032357855.1 Amphibolips quercusostensackenii | reverse complement strand
AACTTGAATCAATGCGAACTTCATTTAAAACTGAAAAAATGTGTAGTCACCAAAAATTGTGATATTAAAACTTTTTTATATTCAAACCCTTTCAAATTTCAATTATTTGAAGTAAATTTAAATCGATTAAAAATTGATCATTTTTAAATTACTAATTATTCTTTCCAAAATCCAACCAATTCAAACAATTATAAGATATTACATTGAAAATTAAAAAAAAAAAATACAAAACGAGATTGCTGTAATATGATTCCAATTTTTAAAATTTTGCAATTTTAAGCTTTTAAATTCGAAATTGCTTTACACTTACATATAAAATTATTAAATTTAAAACTATCAAGGCTTTTAATATGAAATTTGGAAATAGTTAATAGCAAATTGTCCTGAAATTTTAAATATTTGAATTTGAAATTACAATATTAGGCATTTTCACTTCCTCTTCAGCTAACTTCACTTCGTTGAGTACAGATGGGAAAACAATTAACCAAATGTATGGGATTCAGCCCATTTTTGCCCTATTTTGCTAATATCTTCGTAAAAACTAATTTTTACTATATAAGTGTTTTGAAAAGTAGTTTTTATTTCTCAATAACTATTTAATAAAACAATAAATAGACAATAATTTCTATTCAATACGAAGATATCACAAAAATAATGTTTTATACCATTCATTTGATCCATTGTTATCCCCTCAGCACTCAACGAAGTGAAGTTAGCTGTAGGCTGAAGTGAAAATACCTAATTGTGAAACTTTAAATTCGAAACCTCCAAAAATTAATTCAAAAATTAATTTAAGAAAAAAACTTTAGTTTCAAGGCCTCAAAAATTAAACTGTTTTAGAATAGCGCATTCAAAACTATAATTTTAAATCAAAATTATAGAAATTTTAAAGACAAATTTATTTGAAGTTTTATTTGATGGAGTTCTCCGAGGCTAAGGGGCATACTTCATTATTTGTCCTATATTTAAAAAAAATTTTAATCCAGATTATCTAAAAAATGAATTTTTTACGAAAAGAAAATTTTTTTATTTATTGAATTTGTTTATATCAAGAATATTTGTCAAAAAAGATTCATAGCTGACTATACATACTTTGACACATTTTAAATTAGATATTTTGTTTATTGCTTTTTTTTCTTTACAGTTTTTTATAACAATAGTAATTTTTAATTTGTGATAGTGACTTTTAATCAGACATCTTCTGTGATATATTACTAAAACCGAAATTTCTTTTTTGTTTATGAAATATTTGTAATTATTATAGGTGTTTTCGGATACAAAATTCGTCCTTTTGGATTTCCTAGTTGAAAATTAACTTTTCTGTTGAAAATAAAAATTCTCGGGTTGAAAGCACAACTGTTATTCGTAAAATTTTAATCTTTTTTGATGGAAATTCGATTTGGTTGAAAATTCATCCTTGTAGGTTAAATATTCAACTATTTGGTACGTCATTCTTTGCCCGAAAATTTTAATGTTTTGTTGAAAATACGTCTTTTTGGACAGAAAAATCGTCTTTTTAATTGAAAATTCAATTGTTTTCTGAAAAATTTGGATTTTTTGGCTTGGAAATTCTACTATTTGGTTGAAAATGCAACTGCTATTGGTTGAAGTTTAATGTGTTTTGTTTTGAAATTTGACCCTTTAATACCCTTAAAATAAGTTAAACTTGTATTAATTCCACTTTATTTTATAAAATATAAGAATTTTTAACCACATTTTGTTGAAAATATCAACTTTTAAATACGCATTGTGTCTAATGGACCTAACCTAGCAGAACCATTATACATCGGAGATTTTTATTCGAAGACCTAAGATATTGAATCAGAAAATTTATAATAGAGTAAAAGCGTCTTTTTAAAAGTCAAAAAAATAATGAACTGAAAACTCACCTCCAATTGATATATAATAATTTATTTTGAGTGGTGTAAATCAACCAGTTAAGGAGAATTGACGCGCAATTTGGCAACGTTGCATGAGGACGCCAATTTGGTGGGAAACCAGATCGAATATTTTGAATTCCAATAGGGGTGCTGATATCAGATATAACACAAAAAAAATAATTAAAATTGCTTTCAAATTCCGTTTGGTTGCCAACTTAACCATGATTCTGTATGTCAGTAAAAACCATAAAAACTTCGAAGACAAAAACTATTCTGGAAATGTTTTAGTGCATAATTATGACTTTCTGGTAGTGAAAAAAAAAATTTCTTGTTCGTTCGTATTGGAATCAGTCAATTAGAATACGTTATATCTGCAACATTTTCTGTTGGTACAATGAGAAATGTGATGTTTTAAAAATACATTTGACATAAATTTCAAATGTTTTGTTTAACATTCTTCTTTTTGCATAGAAAATTCGTACTTTTGGATGAAAATTCATCTTTCTTGGTTGAAAATTAACCTTTTTGATGAAAATTTAACTGTCTTCTAAAAGAAAAACATTTTTTTTTCTTGAAAATTTAACTATTTGTCTGAAAATGAAACATTTGTAGGTTGAAAGTTCGACCACAAAAGTTTCAAATTCATCTTTGTAGGTTATATATTCAACTACTTGGTTAGTCATTTTTTTTTGGTTGAAAATTTAAATGTTTTGTTGAATTTTCATCATTTTCGTGTACAATTCAGCTGTTTGGACGAAAATGCAACTGTTTTTTGTTGAAGTTCAATTTATTTTATTTGAAAATTTGACCACTAAATTGAGATTTCATTAGTGTAGTTTCAAAATTCGTTTTTGGTTGAAAATTCAACTGTTTTTATTAGAAATTAGTATTTTTTTGCTTAACAATTCAACTATTTGTTTGAAAATGCGATTGCTTTTGGTTGAAGTTTAATTTGTTTTGCTTGAAAATTCTACCTCTTAATTGGAAGCTCATCTTTGTAGGTGAAATATTCAACTATTTTGTAAAAAAGTCATCTTTTTTGGTCAATAATTCAAGTGTTTGTTGAACATTGTTCTTTTGTATAGTAAATTTGCGTTTTTGGTTGAAAATTAACTTTTTTCTTGAAAATTGAACTGTCTTTTAAAAGATTCGAAAATTTGGTTGGAAAATTCAACTATTTGGTTAAAAATGCATCATTTGTATGTTGAAAATTCTACTATTTCGTTAATAAGTCATCTTTTTTGGTCGCAAAATCAAATGTTTGATTGAAAAATCATCTGTTTGAACAGAAAATTCGATAGAAAATTAATCTTTCTTGGTTTACCATTAAATTTTTTGTTAAAAGTTCATCTGTCTTCTAAAAAAAGTCTTTTTGTCTTAAAACTTTAACTATTTGTTTGAAAATGAACTGTTTTTTGTTGCTGTTGAAATTTAATATATTTTGTTTGAAAATTCGACCACTTAATAGAAACTTGATCTTTTTTGGTGAAAAATTCGACTGTTTTGTTGAACATTCGTCTTTTAGGATACAAAATTCATCCTTTTGAATTGACAATTAATGTCTTTTGGTAGAAAATTCATTTTTCTTTGGTGTCAATTCATTTTTTTTAGTTAAAAATGATCTTTTTGTTAAAAATTAAAATTCTTAGGTTAAAAATTAAACTCTTTTCTAAGAAATTTTTTATTTGTCTTGAAAATTTAACTATTTGGTTGATAATGAACTGTTTTTTGTTGTTGTTGAAATGTAATATATTTTTTTTGAAAATTCGACCACTTAATAGAAACTTAATCTTTTTCGGTGAAAGATTCGACTGTTTTGTTGAACATTCGTCTTTTAGGATACAAAATTCATCCTTTTGAATTGAAAATTAATGTCTTTTGGTAGAAAATTCAACTTTCTTTAATGTCAATTCATTTTTCTCAGTTAAAAATGATCTTTTTGTTGAAAATTAAAATTCTTAGGTTAAAAATTTAACTCTTTACTAAGAAATTTGTTATTTGGCTTAAAAATTCAACTATTTGGTTGAAAATGCAACTTTTTTTTATTGAAGTTCAATTTCTTTGTTTAAAAAATTGACCACTAAATTGAAAAATCATCGTTGAAGATTTGTCTTTTTGTATAGAAAATTTGTCTTTTGTGTTGAAAATTAACTTTTTTCTTAAAAATAAAATTGTCTTCTGAAAGATTCGTCTTTTTGGTTTGAAAATTCAACAATTTTGTTGAAAATGCAACATTTGTAGGGTGAATATTTAATTATTTTGTTAGAAAGTCATCGTTTTTGGTCGAAAAACCAAATGTTTGATTAAAAAATCGCCTGTTTGAATATAAAATTCTTGATTTTGGTAAACAATAAATCTTAGCTTAAAATTAAATTTTTTGTTAAAAATTCACCTTTCTTATATAAAAATGTCTTTTTGTCTTGAAAATTCGACTATTCAGTTGAAAACGCGGCTGTTTTTTATTGAAGTTAATCTATTTCAATTAAAAATTCGACCACTTAATAGAAACTTCATCTTTTTTGGAAAAAAAATTCGACTGTTTTGTTAAAAATTCGTCTTTTGGAATAAAAAATTCATCCTTTTGAATTGAAAATGAATGTTTTTTAGTATAAAAGTCATCTTTATTTGATGAAAATTCATCTTTCTTAGTTAAAAATGATCTTCTAGCTAAAAATTAAAATTCTTAGGTTAAAAATTTAACTGTTTTTAAAGAAATTTGTCCTTTTGGTTTGAAAGTTCAACTATTTGGTTGAAAATGCAACATTTTTTGGTTGTAGTTTAATACATTTGTTTGAAAATTCGACCGCTTAATTAAAAAGTCATCACTGTAGGTTGAATTTTAAACCATTTGGTTAAAAAGATATTTTTCTGGTCGAATATTCAAATGTTTTGTTGAGAAATCGTCTTTTTGAATAGAAACTTCATTCTTTTAGTTGAAAATTCATATTTCTTGGTTGAAAATTAACTTTTTTGTAGAAAATGAAACTGTCTTCTAAAAGATTCGTCTTTTTGGCTTGAAAATTTAACTATTTCGTTGAAAACACAACTTTTTTTGGTAGAAATTTAATAAATTTTGTTTGAAAATTCATCTTCGTAGGTTGAATATTTAACTATTTGGTTCAAAAGTCATTTTCCTGGTCTAAAATTCAAATGTTTTGTTGAAAATTCGTCTTTTTGGACAAAAAATTCATCCTCTTGCTTTAAAATTCATCATTCTTGGTTGAAAATGAACTTTTTTGTAAAAAATTGAACTGCCTTCTGAAAAATTGGTCTTTTTGACTTGAAAGTTCAAACATTTGGCTGAAAAAACAACTTTTTTTGGTTGAAGTTTAATATATTTTGTTTGAAAATGCGATCGCCTAAATTCAAATTTTATCTTTGTATGTTGAATATTCAACTATATCGTTCGAAAATTCAACAGTCTTCTAAAAAAATGGTCTTTTTATCTTGAAAACGTAACTATTTGATTGAAGATGCAACTTTTTTTGGTAAAAGTAATTTTTTTGGTTGAAAATTCAGATGTTTTGTTGAATATTCATCATTTTGGTTAAAAACTCAACTGTTTTCTAAGAAAGTTGTATTTTTCGGTATGAAAATTCAACTTTTATTGGTTGAAGTTTAATGTATTTTTTTTTTTGTTGAAATTTCAACAAATTAATTGAAAATTCATCTTTATAGGTTAAATAATGAACTATTTTGTTAAAAAGTCATCTTTTTTGGTAGAAAATTCGACTGTTTAGGTAGAAATTCATCTTTTCTGATACAAAATTCATCCGCTTCTCTTAAAAATAAATATTTTTTTGGTCGAAAATTCATCTTCCTTGAACACGGAACATGGAACATGGAAATTCAAATGTTTCATTGAAAATTCAGCTGCATGGATAGAACATTCTTCCTTTTGGTTTAAAATGTATCTTTCTTGGTCGAAAGTTCAAATTTTTGTTGAAAATTCATCTGTTGTCTATCAATCTATTTTGTTTGAAAATTCGACCCCTTAATTAACAATTCATTTTTATAGGTTACAAATTTAACTATTTTGTTAAAAAAATTAAATAAATTTGTTGAAAATTTAACAAAATTCTCTAAAATTCTACTACTTTGTTAAAAAGTCATCTTTTTAGTCAAAAATTGGTTGAAAATTAACTTTTTTGTTGAATATGAAACATCTCAGGTTAAAAGTCCAATTGTTTTAAAAAATACACTGAGTTTAATTTAAAATTACCTATTAAAAAATTATTTTATCTCTAATTGCGTAACAAATCTATTCAAAATGATTTTCTTCTTTTTGATGATATTTTCGGGCAAATGAAAAAAATTATTTTACAGAAACGACTTCTTGAAATGAAGACAAATATTTTTCCGAGTGTATGAAAAGCCTTGGAGCGGAAGTTCGAGGACGGAGGAATCTGTCGTAAAAGCGTGGCAGGGTGCGTAGAATATTGCTGAGTGTTGCGAGAGAATAACTGAAATGTGGCGTGATTTGTGAATGGAAAATATTCTATATATTTTGCACATATCGATCCTGGTCGGCGGAGCAGGACATTGACCCATTCACGTTGATTTATACGACGCACTTGGTGCATACACGTTCTCTAAGACTGAGTAAGATAAATCACTGTGCGTGGAATATGCGTCTGATCTGAGCTTCTGCTAACTTCCGATAAGCCACCGATATGCGTCAATTGACCGCTGACAAAGAACATCATGGACTTTGATCTCTGCGAATGTAGCTTTAATTTATAATAAAATTCTGGATTTTCTGCAAGTTCAGTTATTCTTTAATCCTCCGTCGACGCACATGCAAAAGAAAAAGAACATTAAATGAGAGATATGCACTTTCTTGAAAAAATTCAATTTTTTTCAGATAAGGGGCCGTGCATAAATTACGTGAAACTTTTTTCAGAATTTTTTTAACCACGTACCCTCCTTTGTGAGGGTACGTAAGTTTTGATGTTTGGGGGTTGTAAGGGGAGGTAATAAAACCTTACTGTTTCTTATTAATTTTTTTTAACAACAATATTTTTAACCGAAAAGGATGACTTTTCAAACAAAGAAGATTAATTTTTAAAAAAAGACATGAATTTTCAAACAAATATTTAAATTTTTAACTAGAAAAGATAAACTTTCAACTAAAAATATAACTCTTCAACAACTAAGGGAATATTTATATTTTCTATTAACAAAAAATTTAATAGTTGATATTTTAACCAAGAAAATATTTTTATTATAGAAGATTCATTCAAATTCATTTTCAATTAAAAATATGCATTTTTTAAAACATCAGAATGAAATTTCTACTAAAAGTGATGAGTTTGCAACAAAAGTTAAATTTTTAACCAAGAAAGATTTTTCAGTAAATACGGAAATTAAATTTCATTAAAAATGTTAAATTTTCAAGACAAAAAGACGAGTTTCCTATATAGCATTTGAATTTTAAACTTAAAAGATAAATTTTTAACCATCGCAATTAATTTTTTACTAAAAAAGACGAATTCTCAATAAAATACATACATTTTCAATCAAATAGTTGAATTTCTAATCAAGAAGAACTATTCACCAAAAAGACGACTTTTCTACCAAATACATAAATTTTCAATAAATGAGTTCAATTTTGAACTTAAAAAATGAATTTCCAACAAAAAATGTAATAGTTGACATTTAAACTAAAAAAAATTTTATTTCAATTTAAAAACAGTTGAAATAACCAAAAAAGCGAATTTTTAACAGGATGCTTGAATGCTTAATTATTCACATAAAAGGGACGTATTTTCAAAAAGAGTTGAATTTTCAACCAAGAAAGATTTTCCAGTCAATAAGAGGAAACGAATTTCATGCTAACTGTCAAGTTTCCAAGCCAAAAGACGACCTTTTGAGAAAAAAGTTGAATTGTCATCCAAATAATAAAATTTTTAACCAAAAAGATGAATTCTTAACGAAGAAGATTAATTTTATACTAAAAATGACGAACTTTCAACAAAATACATACATTTTTAACAAAATAGTTCAATTTTGAACTAAGATTAATTTTCTACCAAAAAAGACGAAATTTCAAAAAATATATAAATTCAAACAAAGTAGAATTTTCAACAAGGAAGATTAATTTTCTACTAGATAAGATGAATTTTCATCAAATTATAAAAAACTTTAACTAAATAGTTGAATTTTTAAACTAAAAAATACCAATTTTGAATCAAACATGTAATAGTTAAACTTTCATTTAAAAAAAAAAAACTAATTTTCTACAGAAACAAAAGAAATTTCTACAAAACAATTGAATTTTCAAGCCAAACATACAAATTTTCAACGTAAAAGATGAATTTTCTTCCCTTGAATTTGAATTTTTAACAAAAAAATTTCATTTTCAACCAAATAGTTCAATTTTCAGTCAGAGAAATTAATTTTTAACAAAAAAATGAATTTTCAAATACGTAGTTGAAATTACGACCAAATTGTTAAATTTTCGTGACGAAAATATGAATTCTCTACAAAACAGTTGAATCTTGAACACAAAAATGTAAATTTCCAAAAAAAAAACTTAATTTTAACCGAAACAGTTTAATTTTGAACTATACAGTTGCATTTCAACCAAAAAGATAAAATTTCTACAAAAAGAAATCAATTTTAAAACCAAAAAAGACAAAAATTTTATTCAAATCGTTGATTTTTCAAGCCAAAAAGATGAATTTTCAAAAAAAAGTTGAATTTTTTAACCCAGAAGGATGAATTTTTTTACAAAATTGTTGAATGCTGAATAAAATAATTAAATTTTGAATCAAATGATAATATGTTTAACCAAAAAGGATGAATTCCTAATTCAAATTTTAATAGTACACTTATTAACCGTAAAGAAGAAACTTGAATAAAAAATAGTTGAAATTCTTTTTGTGTTCTATTAATTCAGTTTGAATTTCAGTGGAAAAACGAAACCTGTAATAAATAAATAGGAATTTGGATAATTTTCAAACTAAAGAACAATAATTGATCAGTTCATTTGAAATATTTTTAGAATATTAGCTTTGAAAACTGGAAATTTTGCTTAGAAAATAAAGTTAATTTTCCATTGCACACATTTCAATTTCGAACCATATAAAATTGTAGGCCCTGTAGAAATAATAAGAATGTACGTTTGTAAAACTAAATATTTATTGTTAATAACACATTTTATATTCCAAAACTAATTTCCTTAGGGTTTCACGTTTATTTAATTGGAAGAGTTTATACGTTATATGTTCTTTCATAAAGTTTATAAAATCTTAGTAAGATTTTTATAAAAAATAGTTTTGATCACGTACCCACACCCCCATGTAATACAGCATAGAAAAATCTTTGACCCCCTCCCCCAATCCCATCAAAAGAACTTTGCCTAATTTATGCACAGCCTCTATTGTGGAATTAGGTAAAACTTACCTCTGTGTAAATAAAAATGCAATCGGTTTACGTTGATTTTGCAATCAAATTACAATAAAATTAATAAAATATTAACATCAAATTCCTCGCACGCAAAAATTGATTATGGGCATTGAAATGAAAGAATTCGAACTCAAAACTTTTGCGTCAGAAGTAATCAAAATTGAAGTGAAAAATTACAGCACTAAAGAGGGAACTTATTAAAATTTTAAACTTTTAAAATTGAACCTTAATTTTTTTATTTTAAACGCTCAATCATTTATACGTATAAAATGGAAGCTTTAACACTTTTTAATTAAATCATTTTGAATCAAATGCCGTTAAACTGCAAAATTTTAACTTTTATAAATTGGACAGTTTAAAGATTTCTGGTTAAATAATAAAAATGCACGTAAATTTGCAATGTTCTAAATTAAAGAATGAATTAGTAGATTTATAAATGTTTAAAACTATACCATTTTAAGCGATTTTAAGTTAGAAACATTAAAAATTGAATGACTGACACCTTTTGATCTAAACAATTTGAAAATTGGAAGTTAAATTACTTTTATTCGTTTCAAATTAATTATTGTTAAATTGTTATTAATATGTCAAAATTCAACACTTTTATTTAAAAATTATATATTTGAAAAATTTAACAATTAAAATTGTAACACTCAATGTTTAAATTTAGCATCCTAAAATTCTAATGATTCAAGACAATTTCAAACAATTCAGTTTCAAATTTTTTAGTTTCGAATATTTGACTTATAATTGCTCATTAATTAATTAATAGTCAAATATTGCTAAATATTTCAAATTTAAGTATTTTGCGTTTTTGTAAACAATCGACTCGGAGCATGTACACAATTTCGAGAGCTTATTATAAGTAATGTTTTTTTAGTCTTTTTAAATATCTAAATGTGTAAAAATAGTACTATTAATACGTAAAATTAAACAACTGTTTTTCATTTTAAAAATTAATAACTAATGTGTTTAATTAGAAAAGGTTTGATATAATACTAAAAAAATAATTAATCAACTCTTGAATTTGTCCCTAAAGATCATAAATTTGGATGATAATTCAAACAAATGCATATTTAAATAAAATTAAGGCGGGAACCATATTTCATTTAATTTAAAACGCTTGAAATTTCTAACCTTTTAAGTAAAAATATTGCATTTTCAACTATATACAGGAATCTTTTACCAAATAGTTGAATTTTCAACCAAAAAGATGAATTTTCTCCAAAAAATACAATTTTTCAACAAAACACTAAATATTCAACTAGATAGTTGAATTTTTAACTAAAAAAGATACATTTTCAAACAAATAGTTGAATTTTTAATCAAAAAGATGAATTTTGAACTAAAATTATGAATCTTTAACTGGAATAGTTAAATTTTCAACCAAAAGATACATTGTTAACAAAGGAGTTTAACTTTTACCCAATAAGTTTAATTTTCAACTAAAATCATGAATTTTCAACTAAAATGATGAATTTTCAACTAAAATGATGAAACTTTAACTGAAATAGTTGAATTTTTAACCAAAAAGGTGAATTTTCAAAATTTACCAAAGTGATGAAATCTAAACTATTATGATGAATCTTCGACAGGAATAGTTGAATTTTAAACAAAACACATTAATTTTCGACTGAAAGAGATCAATTTTCAACCAAAAATTAAATAGTTCAATTCTCAGTTAAAAAATGTAATGCTCAACCAAACTGATGAATTTTCAACTAAAATGATGAAATATTCAACAGAAATAGTTGAAGTTTCATTTAAAAAAATCAACTTATAACAACACCAAAATGAATTTTCAACTGAAGAAGATAAATTTTCAACCATATAGTTGAATTTAATTGTTGAATTTCGGAGTGAACAAGATCAATTTTTAATCAAAAATAAAATAGTTACATTTTTAGTTAAAAGAAATTATTTATCAACCAAGAAAAAAAAATAATTTTCAAGAAAATAGTTAAATTTTTAACCGAAGTGATAGAATTTCAACTATTATGATGAATATTCAACAGTAATTGTTGAATTTTAATCAAAAAACAAGAATTTTCAACTAAAAAAGATAAATTTTCAACCAAAAATTAAATAGTTCAATTCTCAGTTACAAAAGTTGATGCTCAACCAAAGAGATGAATTTTCAACTAAAATGCTAAAATATTTATCAGAAATAGTTAGCGATTCATTTAAAAAAATCAACTTATAACAACAACAAAAAAAAACGTATTTTCAACAACAAAAAAACAATTTTCAACACAATAGATGAATTTTCAATTAAAATGATACAACTTTAATCAAAAAATATAATTTTTAATAAAAGAGTTGAATTTTCAAATAAAAAAGATCAAATTTCAACCAAATAGTTGGACTTTGAACTAAACAAGATCAATTTTTAACCAAAAATAGAATAGCTAAATTTATAGTTAAAAAAAATTACTTATCAACCAAGAAAAAAAAGTTTTCAAGAAAATAGTTAAATTTTCATCCGAAGTGATGCAATTTCAACTATTATGATAAATCTTCAACAGAAATAGTTGAGTATCAAACAAAACACATGAATATTCAAATGAAAAAGATAAATTTTCAACTAAAAAAGATAAATTCTCAACAAAAAATTGAATAGTTTAATTCTCAGTTTAAAAAGTTTATGCTCAACCAAAGAGATGATTTTTCAACTAAAATGATGGAATATTCATCAGGAATAGTTAACGTTTCAGTTTAAAAAATCAATTTATAACAACAAAAACGCATTTTCAACAAAATAGTTTAAGTTTCGACTGAAATACTTAAATGTTCAGTAAAAAAAATTAATTAAAAAAAAATTCAACAAAGTTGATACATTTTCAACCAAAGAGATGAATTTTAAATAATACATTTTTAACCAAAAAAATTAATTTTTAACAAGAAAGTCTTACTTTCAACCAAGTAATTGAATTTTCATCATGAAAATCTGCCCGCTTCCCGGGCACATTCTTATCGCGCGCTTCGCGCGGGGCCGTTGTATCTCGCGCTCGATAACATATTTACCTCGCGCTTCGTATTCGGTAATGTATGTACCTCGCGCTACGCGCTCGGATCCTTTTTGCCTCGCGCTCGGCTCTTCTCAGGGTTCGCACATTGTGCTCGGTTTAATTACTTTAGTTTTATATGAAGAGG
>JAUELO010000280.1:2394631-2406462 GCA_032357855.1 Amphibolips quercusostensackenii | reverse complement strand
AATATTTTGTACCTTATCTAGTTTTTGCTCGAGCTGATCTATGTTGTTCTCGACATCCTCTATGCATGATCTGTAAATCATAATAATACTCATATTATTATGTATGAAAGCATAATCCATTGTTAGAAATTTGCATAGAAAATAGAAATTTCATAGTTTTTGCGAAAATAAATTTGTAATTCTAATTTTCAAATATTCCAAAAAGTTACTATTCCAATAGGTTTTAATTTATGAGGTGTCTAACAAGGATTAGACATTTTCCTGACGTTTCCATAAATTTTTCCCTGACCAAAAGAATCAACCAATTTTAAAACTTACAAAAAAGATTTTATTTTAACATAATTTCATTTTTAGATTTCTATTCAATTTTGTTGAAAATTTTTCGAAATTGAATTAAAAATTTTAGTAAGACGGCTCAAAAATTACCACTTCAAATTATTCGATTATAAAAGCTTTCCATTTGAAATTGTATAGTTGTTAATATTCGACTTGAAATATTTTCAAGTAAATATTGTAAAATATAGAGGGATCTAATTCAAAATCGTGTTTTTTTTGCAACAATTATTTCAATGTTTAAAGGTTTAATCAGAATTTATTTCATTTTAAACGTTTTCAATTAAAATGTATTCAACTATATTAAGGCTTTCAATTTGAAATTTACAACATTAAAATATTTAAACATAAAACTATACAATTTTAACAGTTTTACACGTTCTTCTAATTTTCTATTTTTACATTCTTTAGCCTAAATCTTATAATTCTTTTTAAGATTAGGGTTGCTACAACATCCCACTTTTGAAATATCCTGACTTTCCGTGGCCAAAATTTCATTTTCCCTGACACCTGTACAACTAGGAGATCAATATTATTGAAAAAAAAAGTTTTGTTCTTAAATTATTTTAAACGATTTTAGTGACAACAGTTATAAATAATTGTACGAGAGATCATACAAAAATGACGTAAGACACACATAAAATACATGAATTTCAACCTAAGAAAAGAGAATTTTCAAGAAAATAGTCAAGTTTTCAACCAAAATATTTTGATTTTGAATCAAAAACAGTCTAATTAAACCAAAAAATAAGAATTTCCTGCAAAACAGTTTTCAACAGTTTCAACCCGAAAATATGTCTTAGTTAAAAAAATGTATTTTCAACTAAAATTATCATTATTTGACAACAAAAAATGCATTTTTAACCAAATAGTTGAATTTTCAATCCCAACGATGAATGCTCTACCAAAAAGACAAATTTTCTACGAAACATAAGAATTCGCAACTGCAGAAGATACATTTTTCACCAAAAATAGAATATTTAATTTTTCAGCCGGAAAAATAAATTTCCAATAAAAAAAAACGAATTTTCAACCAAAGAAATTATTTTCTTTTTACCTAAAATAAAACAGTTACATTATCAGCAAACAAATTAATTTTCAACCAAATAAAATAATTTTTTAACGAAACAGTTAAATTTTCAACGAAACATATGAATATTCATCCAAGCATATTAAATGAAGGTTGGTAGTACATAACTAGATAACCAACAAAATCGAAATTTTTCAGAAAAACGAAAAAACATTCTTTAAATTCTGAAGCACCACTTGAAGATAAAACAAAAGTGCGCTCCCCAAATGAAGCGTTGCTCATTTGAGCCCAAGAAAATTTCATAAGAAACAGTTCTTCGTTTTCGAGGAAATAGATATGTTAGCTGACAAACTCAAAGAGACACTGACCACAAATTGAAACTAGCTAGGCTGCGGATTGCGGTAAAAAATTCAACCTTCAGTTTAAATAAACAATAAAAACATACTCTCGAGGTATTGTGTTTCTGAATGAAGAAAAAGTTTTAATCTGAAAAATTTAGCTTATCCCGCGTAAATTTTGAATATTTTTTTCATTAAAAGATAATACTTCTAAGAAATATCGATGCTAAAGGAAAGAAAAAAAAATTACTTCACTAAAATATAAACTAAAATTTAAATATATTTTTTTAATTACTAAGAGAGCCTGCCCTACAGTAGATAATTATTAATTGTAGGCGCGAATATAAGTAAAATAATCAATTATAAATTTAATATATTATTATTATTATCGTGTCTTAACTATTAACTACATTAAATATATTATTTAACATATATTAGTATTTTAAATTAATAATTATCTACTGTAGGATCATTATACATTGTAGAGCGGTCTCCCTAAAATGAGAAAATCAGAATACGAAAAATTTTTCTATCACAACGTGTATTTGACTTTTTAAGAATTTTTTATGCAATAAACCCAATTCGGAAAAACGTTCGCTATCTAGTTCTGTACCGCCATCCTTCAAATATCTATAAAAAAATAAAATTTTTCATAAAAAATGTAATTGTTAAATTTTCAGTTAAAGAAGGGAATTATTAACTAAAATTCAAACTTCAACCAAATAAATAAACTTTTAACCAAATATTTTGTTGAATTTTCAACCCAAAAGTTAAATTTTCAACCCAAAGATGAATTTTCTACCAAAAAGACCAATTATAAAGAAAATACCTAAATTTTCAACTAAAAAAATAAATTTTAAACAAAAAATAGTATAGCTAAAATTGGAGAAAAATGAATTTTTAACCTAAAAGATAATATTTAATTTAATAAGATTACTTTCATATCAAAAAAGACGAATTTTCAACTAAGAAGGATTTTTCGGACAAGAGAGAGAAAAAATTACAACCAAACTGTTGAGTTTTTAAGCAAAAAAATGAATTTTCAACGAAGTAGTTAAATTTTCAATCAAACAGATGAATTTTCAACGAAGATAAATTTTCGACTAAACAAGAAATAGTTCAATTTTTGGTTTAAAAAATTGATAAAAAAAATTTCAACAAAGTAGTTAAATTTTCAACAAAAAAAGGTTGTCAAACTGAAATGATGAATCATCATAAAAAAAATTAGAACAAAGTATTTCATATATTATATTTCAAATAAAAAATATTTTAATTTTAAACCAAAAACTGTTGAATTTAACCCAAAAAACAACAACAAATTTTCAACAAAATAGTTGAATTATCAATTAAAAACGATACAATTGATACAAAAATATGTGAATTTTCAAAAAAAAGAAAAAAAAACAATTAAAAAAAGTTAAATTTTCGAGCAAATAAATAAATTTTTAATGAAAAAGATGATCTTCAAACTAATGAGATTACTTTCCTTACAAAAAAGATGAATTTTCAATAAAATATTTGAATTTTCATCTCAAACAGATAAGTTTTTTTACTTGAAATAGAATAGTCATATTTTTAGTGAAAAATAAGTTTTCTACCAAATAAAATAAATTTTCAAAGAACAAGGTACATTTTCAAACGAACACGAAATAGTTTAATTTTCAGTTAAAAAATTTAATTGAAAAAATATATAATTTTCAACAAAATAGTTAAATTTTGAACAAAAAAGGGGTTTTTATAAATATGATTACTCATTACTTAAGGAAAAAATTTTTAAACAAAGTAGTTCAACTTTTAAGTAATTAGTTGAAGTGTAAACCAATATGAATTTGCAACAAAAAATGTAATAGTGGATATTTCAACTAAAAAATGTTATAATTTCAAACCAAAAACAGTTAAATGAAACAAAAAAAGACGAATTTCCAAATAAAAGATATGAATTTTCACCTCTACGGGACGAATTTTTAACTAAAAAGAGACTTATTAATAAAATTATTAAATATTCAACCAAAAAAACGACTAGTAACTAGACACCATGTAAAACAGCGGAAATAAGGAGATATTTCAGGAAAATAGAGAAACATATTCTTCGAGTAAAATAAATGTGGCACTATGTGAAATTCAATTTAAAACGCTTCATATTCCTAACATTTCTAGTAAAAATATTACATTTTTAACAATATGGATACATTTTTAAATAAAACAATGAATTTTCAAATAAGAAGATTAATTTTCTGACCGAAGGCAAATTTCAATAAAATACATGAACTTTCAACCGAAAAAGATCAATTGTCAGTCAAAAATAAAAACAAACTTTCAACAAAATAGTTCAATTTTCAACCAAAGTGATGATTTTTCTACAGGAATAGTTGAATTTTAAACCACAAAGAAAAATTTTCAATTATTACGATAAATTTTCAAAGAAGAAGATTAATTTTTTCTCAAAAAAGACGAATTTTCAACACAATACCAACAAAATCAACATAATTGTTAAAGTCTCAATTAGAGTAGTTTAATCTACAGTTAAAAATATTAATTTTTAACAAAATAGTTAAATTTTTAACCAGAGATAAAGTTTTTTTAATTAAAATGATAGCTCTTCAACAACAACAAAAAAGAATTTTTGAGAAAAGAGTTTAACTTTCCACCAAGTAATTGATTTTTCAACAAAGAAGTATGTTCATTTTAAATAAAAAACAGTTAAATTCGACCAAAAGATAAATTCTGAAAAAGAGATTAATTGTTAACTAAACTTTCATTTAAACCTAATTTTCGACAAAGTAGTTCATATTTCAAACAAAAAAATTAATTTTGAACGAAAAACATGACAGTTAATATTTCAAACAAAAAATAATTTAATTTTGAATCGAAAACAGTTGAATTCAACTAAAAAAGGTGAGTTTTCAACAATATGATTGAATCCTCAACCAAAACAAATTAATTTTTAACCAAAAAGTTGTATTTTTAACCAAAAAGATGAAATCCCTACCAAAAAAGGTGAATTTTTAAATCAAAGACAAATTTTTAACAAAAACGTTTAATTTTCTATTAAGAAAGATTTTTCAGGTAAGAAAGTAAAAAATATCAACGAAATTGTTGAATTTTGAAGCTAAAAAGAAAATTTTTCAATAAAACAGTTGCATTTTCAACCCGAAAATACGATCTTTTAACAAAAAAGTTCATTTTCAACTAAAATCGTTAAATTTTCAACAGAATTTTTCAACGTTCAAACCAAGAAAAGACATTTTCTAGAAAAAAAGTTGAATTTTCGAACTAAAAATATCAATTTTCAACAACAAAATTAACTTACAACCAAATAGATAATTTTTAAAATAAAATGATGAATTTTCAACTGGAATAGTTAAAATTTGAACGAAAAAGATGAACTTTCAACCAAAAAGATTAATTTCTACTAAAGAAGACGAATTTTCAACTGAAATAGATAATTTTTCAACCAAAAATTGAATAGTTCAAATTTTAGTTTAAAAAAATGTACGTTCAACACAATAGATGAAATTAAAACTAAAATTATGAAATATTCAACTGGAATAATTTTATTTTCAGTTTAAAAAAATCTTCAACCAAATAGTAGAATTTTCAACCAAAAAACTAAAAAATACAATTTTTCAATCAATTAAAAAATTTTGCCCACAAATAGTTAGAGTTTCAACTGGGGTAATTAAATTTTCAACCTAAAAAAATAAATTTTTAACAAAATAGCTTATTTTTCAACTAAAGAAATTAATTTTCGATTAAAATTATGAATTTTCAAACAAAAAATTAATTTTTAACAAGAGTTTAATTTTCAACCAAGTAATTAGATTTTCATTCCAAAAAAGAACGAATTTTCAAAAAATAGTTTAATACAGTAATATAAAGCTACGTTTACAAATAAAAAAATCATTGTTATTCAATTTTATATTGCAAGTTTATAAAAAATTAAGCACGCTCTCGAATATATGAATTCGCAAGCAGCACTTGAATTCTTAAATAAAAAATTAATTTTTCACCAAAAATAAAATAGTTAAATTTTCAGTTTAAAAAAATTAAAACAAAAAAAATTAATTTCCATAAAAACAGTTAAATTTTCAATTAAAGAGATATATTTTCAACTTAAATAATGAATCTTCAACTAAAATAGTTGAATATTTAACCAAAAAGATAAATTTCTAATTAAAATTATGAATCTTTAACTAGAATAATTGAATTTTCAACCAAAAAGATGAATTTCCAAACAAAAATTAGATTCAATTTTTAGTTTAAAAAATTGATGTTCAATCAAAAAGATGAATTTTGAACTAAAATTATGAAATATTCATCTGGAATAATTTTATTTTCAGTTAAAAAAAAAAATAATCTTCAACCAAATAGTAGAATTTTTAATCAAAAAGGATGTTAAAAATTGTTGAATTTTGAACAAAATAATTACATTTTT
Source organism: Amphibolips quercusostensackenii (assembly GCA_032357855.1). Taxonomy (NCBI): domain Eukaryota; kingdom Metazoa; phylum Arthropoda; class Insecta; order Hymenoptera; family Cynipidae; genus Amphibolips; species Amphibolips quercusostensackenii. The sequence continues at coordinate 2,400,326 of JAUELO010000280.1, read as the reverse complement.
AACCAAAAAGGTGAAGATTAATTCCTACCCAAGAAGACGAATTTCTGAAAAAAATATAATTTTTCAATCCATCATAAAAATTGGTCAAAGAAATAGTTAAAGTTCCAACTGAAGTAGTTACATTTTCAGCCAAAAAGAAACGAATTTACAACAAAATAGCTTATTTTTCAATAAAAAAAAAAGAACTTTCAATTAAAATTACGAATTTACAACAAAATTATTTTTTGACAAGAGTTTAATTTTCAACCAAGTAAATTAATTTTCATCCCAAAAAGAACGAACTTTAAAAAAATAGTTCAATACAGTAATATAAAGCTACTTTTACAAATGAAGAATCATTGTTATTCAATTTTATATTGCAAGTTATAAAAAATTAAGCACGTTTTCGAAAAAATTTCCGGACATTAAAAAAAAATCCCCGACATTTCCAGGTTTTTCAGGTATATACAAATTCCTTGACAATTCCAGGTTTTCCAGTTGATTAGACACCCTGGATATTAACCAATATTCGTAATTTTTTAAAGGGACCTTTGATCATAAGGATAGAATTGAATATTTAATCAAAATAGACTATCTCTAGACATCTGGATCAATATTGAATATTGGCAGATGAAAACCAACCAAAAACCGCGAATAAATTGTAAATAAATAACCTAAATCATTTTCCTTTCCTCAAATAACTGTATCAACATCTGAATACTTTTTTCCCCTTTTTTCAAGCAATTGTGCTAATTTAAGCCTACACAGGATGTTTGAGAATGTGAGGTTATTACCCCGTGAATAAGTCGACAGAATCTAGAAATCGTAACACGGACAAAGAACCTATATGCATACGTTTTACATACTTGATATGAATTACTTCGAGTCACTATAAAAAAATTAACATGTCACTAGTTGAGAAAAACAGATGTGTGTGACTCATAATTCGATGTATGGAAAATCATAAGAAATCGTCGAGAGTCAAGAGATCACATCTCTGGATTTAACTTTCTCACCGGAATTTTGGCGTATCCCGCAGGCACTCGTCGAAGTCGATGAAGGCCTTCATGATGAGAGTGTTTTTCGGGAGTACCGAGACTCAAGGACTTCTTTTTGCACCACGAATGTTCAATATCATTCCCGCATTCTATTTCCTAAGAAAACTGTACCACATATTGCAAAAAACAACAAGTAAACTTCCCTCCAGCACACAAAACAACACAATGCCAAACCCCACTCTTCACTGTCAAAATGGTGAACGAAGTCGGCTGTTCTCGAAAAAGTACTGCCAACATTTGAAACCTAAAAGTGAGGTTAGTTAGGTATTTATAGATTCATATTTCGTTTATTCTCACTTTTTATTGATTCTCTCCCTTTTCATTTAAATAATTAATTTGATATTTTAATTTATTTGAAACATATTTGGAATCAATTTGTGGCGTTCTGTTCGTAATTTGTAGTAAAAAGTATATTTTCGAAAACTATCGAAACTGATTCGATAAACGACGCAAATCAGACGACCAGTCCGAGAGAAAACGCAATGATTTGATGTTGAATTGAAGAAAATTTTCATCTTGGAAGTGTTTAATTTCCAAATAGTTTGACTGCGATACGTCAATTTAAGTAAGTACTGTTAATTTAAATTTATTCTCTCATGTTATGTTTTTTAGGAGCAACTGGTGTAAATTTAGAGTCGATCAATAATTAAAGAGTTCCAAGTTATTGATTCTTAACCTCAAATCAGTTCAGTGTTTCGTTTTTATTTTGTGATTTGATGCTTTTCTTTCTAAATAGCTATTAAGTGAGATTTGCTTATCAACACTAGATCGATAATTTCCTTGCATTATTTAACTTTTGAATTTCTAGTCGATATTAATATTTATGTGAATCCAGCAAAAATCGAAATCTAAATTGCGTGCAAATTTGAAAAAAGTTGTTTTTTTTAGTAATTTTTGAATTATCAAGTAAATAAATGGAACGATATACGCGAAGTGAAAAAAATTACGAAATTTTATTGCGGCAATGCTACTGCTGTCAAAAATATATATTTTTTTTATTGTAGTATAAGGCTTATCCTTAAAAATAGCTGTAACTGGACTTTCATGGTATAATATTTTTATTTATTATATTTATTAATATTAAATTATGTTGAAAATTTATCTAGTATGGCAGAAAATTGAACTATTTGGTTTAAAATTAACTTTTTGTTGAGAATCTATGTTTTCGGGTTGAAAAGTCAACTGTTTTGTAGAAAACTCAGCAATTTTTTTCTGCATCTGAAAAATCTTTATCGATTGAGAATCAAACACCTTTATTATTGAAAATTCATCACCTTGGCAGAAATGTCTTCTTTTTTGGCGAAAAATTCATCTGGTTAAAAATTAATCTATTTTGGTTGAGGATTCAACTGTTTTTTTATTTAAAATAAAAATCTTTTCGATTGAAATGTCAACCATTACATTTTTCTTTGAGGCTTCATCTTTTTTATTGAAAATTCAACCACTTGTTTGATACTTGAATTACTTTGTTAAAAATTCATTTTTTTGTTTTTTTTTTTTGTTTGAAGATTCATTATTTTAGTTAAAAATTCATATCTTTGGTTGAAAATTTAACTATATGGTTGAAAATTAATTTTTTAAACTGGAAATTAAACTATTTCATTTTTCGTTGGAAATTCAACTATTTGGTTGAAAATTTATCTGCATTATCTTCATTATAATACAACAATTTTCTGAAAAAATCATCTTTTTTGGTTGAAAATTCAACTGTTTTAGTAGATAATTCAACTATTTGATTGAAAATGAACTTTTTTATTGAGAATTCACATTTTCGGGTTGAAAAGTCAAGAACTATATTTTGGTTTAGAATTGATTATAAGCCTTTTTTTTACTGTATTTTTTTTTAGTTTTGAAGTTCTCAGAAAACTAAGTATATTCGTATTGCTGTAATAAAAATATTATATTTATTAATGGTATTTTTTAATATGAAGTTTAATTCTGCAGTGGAAAATTCGTCTTTTTTGGTTAAAACTACATCTAGTTTGGTAGAAAATTAAAGTTGAAGATTCATCATTTTAGTTGAAAATTCATCTCTTTGATTGAAAATTAATTTTTTTAACTTCAAATTAAACTATTTCTTTTTTTGATGAAAATTTACCCTTTTTCTTTGAAAATTTAACTGTTTGGTTGAAATTAGTTTTTTTACTATAACTGCAAATTAAGCCATTTCATTTTTTGATGAAAAGTGACCCTTTTTCGTTGAAAATTGAGCAATTTGGTTGAAAATCCATGTGTATTGTTGAAAATTAGTCTTTTCGTTTGAAAATTAATCTTTTTGGTTAAAAATATAATTATTTTGTTAAAAACTCAACAATTAAAAAAATAATCCTTTTTGGATGAAAACTCAACTATTTGGTTGAAAATTAACTTTTTTTGAGAATTCATATTTTTGTGTTGAAGAGTCATGTCTAATTTCAAGTTGAAATTAATTTTTTCAATTGAAAATTTACATAACAATACTATTTTTGGTTGAAACTTGATCGTTTTTAGTTCAAAATTCAAGTATCTGGTTAAAATTTGCATTTATTTTGTTGAAAATTCGTTATTTTTGGTAAAAAATTAATGTTTTATTTGAAAATTCATCTTCTTGATTGAAAATTCACAGTTCATTTGCAATTTTTTCTCTCTTGACTGAAAAATCTTTCTTAGTTAAGATTTAAACTAATGTTGAAAAGTCGTCTCTTTGGTCTAATTCAACTGTTTTTGATATTAAATGGAATTTTTGTTTGTGTGGAATATCAACTAATAAATTTTTGGTTGAAATTTAAACTCTTTTGTTAAAAGTTATTTTTGTTGTTGTTAAAGATTCATAATTTTCATTGAAAATTCATTCTATGGTTGAAAAATGAGATATTTTGTTGAAAATTCTATTTTCTTTTAGCTGAAAATTTAACTACAGTTGAAACTATAACTATTTTTTTTGAAAAATATTTTTTAGGGTGAAAATTAATTTGTTAGAAACTTCATATGTAATAATTCCAGTTTAATCTTCCATGAATTTAATTAAAAAATTCATCTCCTTGGTTAAACATGAATTTTTAAAACTAAAAATTGAACTATGTATTCACTTTCTTATTGAAAAATTATCTTTTTTGGTTGAAAAGTTATCTTTTTTGGTAAAAATTAACCTTCTTGGTAGAAAATTTATTTTTTTTTGGTTGAAAATTCAATTATTCTAGTTAAAGATTCATCATTTTAGTTCAAATTGATCTTTTTGGTTAAAAATTGATATTTTTGTACCTAAAAATTTAACTATTCCATTTTTGGTAGAAAATTGATCTTTTTTTAGTTCAAAATCTAACTACATACTTGGTTGAAAGTTAAACTCGTTTGTTAAAAATTCATATTTTTGGTTTAAAATTAATCTATTCCAGTTGAATGTTCATCATTTTAGTTGAAAATTCATCACTTTGGTTGACATTTTTTTTGTGTGAAAAATTAATTTTTTTAACTGAAAATGTAACTAATCCATTTTTGGTTAAATACTGATCTTCAGTTCAAAATTTAACTTTTTGGGTCAGAATTAATATATTTGGTTAAAAAATCGTCTTTTTTTATAGAAAGTTAATCTTTTTGCTTGAAAAATCAACTATTTGGTGAAAATGCATCTATTTTGATGAAAATGCAATATTTTTACTTGAAAAGTTAAGAATTTTAAGCGAATTGAATTGAATATAGTACCCACACTAGTTTTACCGAAATATGCACTGAATTTTAAGTATAAGAAGATAAAATAAAAGTTTGTTTGAATTATTATTCAAATTCCTGGACTTTAGGAACAAATTCAATAAGTGAATTATTATGTTTTTAGTATTATTTGTTATTTATTGAATTATTCGATGGTGATGAGATATTTATGAATATCTTGTAATATAATTTTTTAAAGCTTTCTAAATGAATCATATTAATTGAATAAGTAGAAACTGAAAATAATATTATTTATAATAAACTCGCGAAACTTTATGCATATTCCTAGTCGATTGTTTTCAAAAATGCGAAAAATGTAATGGTTCCATACAATGAAAAATTATATCTGGAAAAAACTTAAAATACTTAGAAAAGACCTGGAATTGTTAGTAAATTTCTTCCAGGATTTGAGTAGGCACCCTGATTGTGTGCTTTATATTACTAATGAAAGAAAGTTATTATTTCAGTCATTCAGTGTTTGAACCTGCTTTTTAAAAATTATCTTTAAAATTTTGATGTGGCTTTTTGCGACTAATGCGACTTTTCCAAAGACTTTTAGTCGACCCGAGCCCTGGGTTCTAAGTTTTGAAAATGAAGTAGACAACATCAGAATTTTCTTTTTTTAGAAACATTATGATGGGAGCCTCCAGCACAGAAAAAACGACAACAAACAATCCTTTGGAGCAGTTCGTCCTTTTGGCAAAAACAGCAAAAGGAGCAGCAGCCCTCGAATTAGTAAAGCAAGCGATTGAAACCCCAGGCGTTAATGTATTTGGTGAATTGCTGGACATGCCAAACATTAAGGAACTAGAAAATGGACCGCATGCTGCTTACTGGAATACCCTTAATTTATTCGCCTACGGCACCTACAAACAATACCTAGAAAATAAAGATAAGCTCTTAGAATTAACGCCAACACAAAAGAAGAAACTTCAGCACTTGACGATTGTCACATTAGCCACGAAGTCAAA
>JAUELO010000280.1:2349147-2360254 GCA_032357855.1 Amphibolips quercusostensackenii | reverse complement strand
CGCGTATGCTAAAGCTGATCAAATTATCCACTAAGGGCACTGCCCGCGTTTATCGCTCCGCTACCGGTGGCGACGCATTATTGCAAACCTTCCCTCCACCCCGCGAGCTGAGAAACTGTGTGAACGAGCAGTTATAGGAATTACTAAACCGAGTGTTCCTTAACCAAATTTCTGGTGTATTACAATTCGGTTTCTTACGACAGACGTGCTGTTTCGCTACAAGTATAAGGGGCCGTACTTAAAATACGCAACAGCTCAAGGGGGGGGGGTCAGACGCTCTGTGTGAATTTGGTACGGTTCCATTGTTAAAATGGGCGGAAGGGGTCTTGAGAGGAACGATAATTCGTTACGTAATTTAAGTACGGCACCTAACCTCAAATTTTGAGATGATACATTGAGGTTAAACATTGTTTTGTAAATTTTTGTAAAGTAAAATCGCTTTGAATAAATAATTAATTATAAAATATGCTTTCTTCTTCATTTTATATACCCCAAAATAAATATTTATTATATTTAAAAGCCTATAATTAATAGCACTTCGGGCTGGCGTATGGCTGACACGTGCCGGCATGTTAGTTGCCGGACGGTCAGGCGGGCGTAATAGCCATCAATAGTCGAATAGCGGACACATTCAGCTACTCAGGTGCCGGCACAGCGGTCCTGTCACTCGGACCGCGTGCCGGCACATAGACCAGCTTCAGGCGGACATTTTGTTATCTGAGAACTCCGCACTAAATTTTGGTGGTAAGTTACATAAAAGATTAAAACTTCCTTACCAGCACTAAGGAGGATATTATTATATATGACTAAAAAATTATCAGTACGTATTATTACTGTTTATTATTATTGTATTATATTATATTATTATATTATATATTCCTCTAAGGGACATAGATACGCTACTTGCAGATTTTTATGCGAATTGAAAGAAGACAGTGTGACTGCAGCCAGGCATACACAAACGCCAAAATGTTGCATTTTACAGGCACAAAGGTTCTCAATTTTCAATTACAAAACAAAAATAAAAAAACATTTCTTGGAAAAAGCTCTCTGTTTCGGCCGGTTTATATGCCTTTAAATAATGTAGTAAAAATCTGACAATAAACAATCCATCCTTGTAGACGTAGTTTGTATGTGTCGAAAACCCGAGTCATTTCAATCACCTTAAGGGGACATTTAAATTTAAAATGAAAATTTATAATACGTACCTTTGTTAATAATGTAAATGCAGGGATCACAGTTAGTCCCCTATTCCTATTTTTCCCTATTTTTCCAAAAATCCTCTATAATCCCTATACTTTAAAATTTTTGCTGCTATGATCATTAGGGTAGGCCAAAAACTTGAATTTTGACCAAGCCAATCCCGACCGAAAAAAGTTGCCTTTTTCAATTTTAAAATATTAAAATTTTTTTTTACAATTGCAAAAATTATGGTTAATTTGTTTGATGTAGAGATTTTGTCAATAATAAATAATGAAAAATAAACAAAAATTATTTTTCATCAAGTTTAGATGTTTTAAAAACTAGCAAAAATGAGTTTTTTTTCAAATTGGTCAATAAAATTTTATTTAAAATAAAAAATGAGATTTAACTGATATATCATTAGCTCAAAGTGCACAATCTACCAATTATTATTCAAAACTTCGAAGTGTCTCGTCATCCCGAAATTTGAAATGACTTATCTAATATTTTTTATAAGCTTGGCTAGTCGTCCCGAAGTTTCGGGACGACTGTTCCATCTATTTTTCCAACTCCCGAAATTTTTCGGGATGACTAGACACAGCCTAAAATTTTACAGCAAAAACTTGAGCTGGTTTTTCCACTTCTTTAAAAACCTCTAAAATCCCAAAATTTAATAATTAAAAGCCGATAAAAATTTATTTAAATTACAATAAATTTTCAAAAAATTATAACTGTGTCAAAATTAATTAATTTTTAATTTTTTAAAACTAATAATTATCGACATAATCTCTGCATGAAAAATTTATCATCATTTTTGCATTTATAGAAAAAATAAATTAAAAATTTTAAGGTCGTGGTGGCTTTCTATAAAATTGAAAATATGTAGACTCATCATAATCAGAAATGGTGATTTTTTTTCGTACTCGGCATGCGATTAATCAAATTCGATAGTTTTGGTTCGCCTTAATGAGCATGCATGATTCTTAATAAAAAATATTAACACACGAAATCGAAAATATTTACCATATTATATACATCATTGGTAGTTTCGAAAATTTTAAACAGTTTGAAGCCATTTTTTAAGTTGAGGTTCTAAAACCCAAAAACTTATTTTTATGCAATTGACAAGGTCTGATTGTACTGTGAAAAAAAATTTAATTATTTTTTGGGCTTTTTGAAGTTTTGTATTCCTGATCATTCTTGATAGAATTTTCTAGGATGTGCGTGATATAAGATCAGTTTATGTTGATTCTTTAAACAAAAGACAAAGTTCGATTGACTATAAAATTGCCTAAAAAAATCATTTCTTTAAAGCTTTAAAGATTTTCCGAAAATATTTGACTTAAAGAATGCAGCAATTCTTTTTTCTAATCAAAAAATAGAACAATTAAATTTGGTCATGATTTAATCAACAATATCGCGAAAGAGAACAAAAAATATCGACACTTAATTGACATACTATTGTTCTTATAATATTTAATTTATAAATAAGATGTCATTTTATTGGTTTATAAAGTTATTGGCTTTTATAAAGTTTTTATACGCGTTACATTTGTTAATTTTTGCTCATTACTTGGGTATTTTTAAAAGGAAAAAATTCCCTCTTTGTGAAAAAATACCCTTTTTGAAGAAAAACCCTTTTTTTGAAAAAAATTTGTCCTATTTTTCCTATACTTAAAGTGTTGAATCACTGTAATCCATGAGCAAATTTTTATGAATTTTAATTTACATTTAGTTTTGATTATGTTATCCGTTACTGAATTTTAAATACTATTCAGTCAACTTGCAAACACTTGGAGGCAAGTAAAATACGAGACTTATAAAAACTTAATTTTAAATCAATTAAATTTTTAGGATTTAAATTTTAAATATTGGTTTAAAAGCTTTTAGCTTGAAAATGTATCATTTTTTTAGCATAGACAAATTTAAATTAACATTTTTATTATATAAATCTGAAATTGTCTATATTTCTGCAATTTCTATTATAGAATTGTTCAACATTAAATCAATCAATTGTAAAATTTCAAATGATCGATGTAAGAAATTTGTAATTTTAATTTTATTGGAATATCGAATTCTAAAATTTATAAACTTTTAATTTGAAATTGTTCTGATTCTATCGATTTTGTTGATAATATGGTTAAATCTGGAACGCTTTATACTTACTTTTTTTTAACGTTGCAAATTGAAATTCTTTTTTCACACTTCGCATCAAAATCCTAATTTTCGAGCGCTTGCAATACAAAATTTTTTTTATCTACCATTTATTTTCTTCAATTTCATGTTTTAATGTTTTTTTTTAGATTTCGTTTTAAATATTCAATGTTGAAAGCTTTGATGTTAAAGAATTATAAGTGTAAACACCTTAAATATTAAAATTGACATAATTTTTTAACATTTTTGACTTAAAAAATTTTTTTAGGGATCCGAATAAAATTCTTGTTCTATTTCGTTATTTATAGAAACAAATTACTTTTCACTGAACTTTGGCGTAAATATTTTAAAAGATATTTTAGTTTAAAAATAATAAATTTGTATGGATTTCTATTTAAATTATTTACTCTTACAAGTTTATATTTAAAATTACTTAATTTAGCTACTTAGAATAAAATAAGAAACTATTTAATTTTAAGCAAAATAAATGTTTCCAAAATAAAAATATACAATCATTTTTTATTTTATAAGTCGAAATTCAACATTATTTTAGCGTTTTAAATCAAAAGTCAAAATTTCACAATTTTCACTTTAATATAAAGAAAAGAAAATAAGGATTTGAGAGTGAGTTCTACAGTGGATTTCAACCGACTTTATATCTCATACGTCAAGTAAAAAAATTCCTTGAGATATTGGAAAGACTGAAATTCATGAAAGCGGGAAGAATAAAGTTCTTATTTGAAAACGATTTTCAAAATAAATTCAGAACAATTAAAGTTTTTTTAAAGGAATCCAGAATTTTAAATTATTAATTAATGAAAAATAAGAACGGTTTTCTAATAAAAATTTGGAGGTGCATTAGTATTTCCCAAATTTCATTCTCCCTACAATGTTTATTTTACCGAAATTCGTATTAACTAAAAAAATTTTGCTTAAATTTTTATTTATCTGAATTGCCAATTTTCTTAATTTTAATTTATCCGAATTATCATTTTTTCTCATTTTTAGGCTTTCATATTCCTAGGTAGACCCCCTTACAGTTTTGTTCGAATGGCCGCCGTCCGTCATACCTTTTTCTCGGGCGGGAAAGTGAGGGGAGGGAACGAAAGCTGGAGAGGAGAGAAGAAGTAGGGGTGGTGGTGAATTAAGGGTAGAGGAAGTATGGCAAATTTTAAGGAAGAGGTGAAGTTAGGTAGGGGAAAAGAAATATGAGGAGTGCAAATTTGAGAGAAGAGGGGAAGGGAATTATGAGGAGGGGTCTTAGGGGTGAGGATGGGAAGTAAGTGAAGGATTGGAGAAGTGATGGGAGGGGAGATTATTGGTAGAAAGAGAAATTAGGAGAGAGGGTGATATGGTAGGGAAGCACAGAGTAGAAGAAGTATTGGTGGGTTAAAAAAGCTAAGATAGGACAAAATAGGATCAGATCAGATAGGACGCGATATGATAGAAGAGGAGAGGGAAAGTAGTGGAGGTGGTTAATCAGGTGGAAGGAAGGTAGAGGAGGTGTGTCAAGTTTGAGGGGAGAGGTGAATTTAGGAAGGGCTGGGATAAACGACAAATCATGAGGAGTATAAGTTTGATAGGAGGGGGGAAGGGGATTATGAGGAGGGGTCGTAGGGGTGAGGATGGGCAGTAAGGAAAGGGCTAAAGAAATAATGGAAGGGGATATAATTTGTTGGGAGAAAAAGTAGGAGAGGGGGCGGTATGGGAGGGAAACATAGAGGAGGGATAGTATTGAAAGTGTGGGAACGATAAGATAGGAGTGGATAGAATCAGATCGCATAGTATGTGGTAGATGAGGAGAGGAGAGAGTGAGGAGTGACAGGGGAAGGAAAAAGATTTGAACTACCTAATTATTTTTTTGAGTAACGATTCGTCATATTTTTTATATTTCTAAATTACTTTTTGCGGTTATTTTCATTTTACCAAATATTTATTCGGAAAATTGTAAATCAGAGAAAATAAAGTTTGGGAAATTTTCGTGGACCTCAAAAATTTGTAAGATAATTTTTCAAAGTCAAATGTTGAATTAGAGACTGAAACTTAAATTTTCTGACCAGAAATTTAAATGTCTGAAATGTCCCTGAAAACTAATTTCCTTAGATCAAATATATGGAGATAGATACTTATATGTAGATAGATTACTGTAATAAATGATAGCTCAGGTGTTTCGCCTTGAGGCATTGCGTTGCGTTGTTCTAGGGTTAATTGCAACTCGTGCTTTGACTTACCGATGTGTTTGCTTTCGTTAAATGCCTCTGGTATCTTCCTAGTAAGTACAGCGTACACAGTGCAAATAACAATGAGTATTATTGGATAGGTAAAGGCGATCATGTAACTGGCGTTAATGTAACTATTGCAAACGAGTAAATTATCCTCTCTGGTTGGATAATGATGCATCGCTCTCGCAGGATCGATAATCATCCAGACACCATTGATCAGGATCTGCACACTTACAAGCCCCGTACAGATTATCAGCTGAGATTTCGGGGAGATGAAGGATGGTCGCTTTGCGCTGTGCTTGTTGACGTTGAAGATCCGAGATATTCTGTTAGTTTTCGTCAGCAAAGCTGCATACACTACAGTAAAGCAAAATCCTGCTGTGAATCTGTCAAAAAAATAAAATATCAAATTAAATTTATTGTAGACAAAGCTTATAAAAATCAGCCAAAGTAGTCGACATTCGCCTATGAGAAAGGGTTCCTTAGCCTATTTAAACATTTAAGTGTACGTCCAAATGAAAAGGGACCAGATTACCGTATTTTCATGCTCTATCTGGTGACATTATACTTATGTTCCAGAAGTGACCGAAAGTGGATACATTTTAAGTTTTAAGAAAGAATACAATACACACACTTATGGAACTCGCGAACTTTAAATGCTTTTTTCTCGAAAGGTGGTTTTTTGAAATTCCAACTTCAAAATTTACCTGGACACATGCCCTATACTACACTCCATACCAACAACCTGGACCCTGTTCGCTTGGACGTACACGTATAGTATTTAAAATTTTATGCCTTTACATTTTAGACTACTTTGGCATTGGTTTTAAACTTTCTAAATCACAATATATCAAAAATAAAGTTTCATTAATTTGTCATGTTTCAAATATGATAACAAAATAAAATTTTTGTTTGCACCTTTGGATTCCACAAACGATGTCAGAAGGTCTGAGTATTAAAGTGAATGTCACAAGATAACACAGTAATATACCAGACAAAAGTACATAGGACAATTCTCTACCGGAAGCTCGAACAACTGGTGTGTCAGTGAATTTGAAAAATACACCTGCAACGAACAGCGTCATCTGCAAAAAAGAATTTTTTTTATATTCCAGAGAATGTTTTCTTTCTTGTGTAAATATAATTTTATGCTTTTTCATGTCGACTTGTTTTAATTTCTGATTACCATAATGCCTGAGGCAGAAAAAGACATGGCACCAATGGCCCATCCGCTTTCGGGTCTTAGGAACTCTTCTGGTATATCTCGACAAATGGTATGAGTTTTATCAGGAACGGTGCCTTGGGCGCACATAATGCATTGGGTTTCATCAAATGGATCTCTTATCTAAAAAGAAAATGCGAAAAGGGCATTTATAAGTAACGAATAATAAGCACTTCTTATTTAATATTGGGTACTTCAAAGAAATAAAAATCAAGGGAATTAAAAACAATGAATAATGCAGGAAAAACTTCAAAGGAATTCAAAAAATTTGAATGAGGTGCCTAAGAATTGTAGGTGAGTTTAAGGCTATAAGATCAATTAAATAAACAAAATAAAATATAAAAATTCATTAAATTTTGCAAAAAAAATATTTGAAAATATCTTCAGATAAATAAAACTTTACGAAATCCGTCACTTCTTGGGAATAAATTCTTTGAAATCCATCAAAATATTATAAAATACCGTGAAATTCTGTGAAATCTGATGAAATTGTTTGAAATCCTGGAAAACGTATTAAAATACCTTATGAGCTTTTAAAGTTCCTTAAAATGATTGAAATCTTCGAAAATCTGATCAAATCCCTTGGAATATTATAAAATATTCTAAAGTCTTCTGGGGCCTGAAAATTCTTCTATATCTTCCAAAATTCTAGGATATTCTTTAAAATCCCTTAAAATCATTAAAATTCTTGGAGATACTTTGAAATTTTGATTAGTCTTTTGGAAATGTATTGGAATCTTTTGAAATACTCGAAAATATTTTAAAGTCTTTGAAATAGCTTAAACTATTGAAATCAATTAATTAAAGATTCCTTGGCACCTTGTTTAATATCCTATAATATTTTTAATTCTTTAAGATCTTTTGAAATTCCTTAAAAGTTTTCAAATTTCTTGCGAATTCATTAGAATTTCCTCTCATGTCATTTGGAATCCCTCCAATCTTTTTAAATCTCTTTGAAATTCCTTCGAATTTTTACAAATACCCTAAACTCTTTAAAATTCAGTGGAATCACTTCAATTTATTGCGTTCTATTAAAAATACTCTGGAAAATTTCACATCCTTTGAAATGTTTTGAAATCCCTTGAAATATTGTAAAGCTTTCAAAAATTCCTTGGAATTTTCAAAAATACTGTTAAATCTTTAAAATGCTTTGAAATCCTTTTAGCTTATGGAAATAAGTTGAAAGTTCCTTAAAATGATTTAAAACATCCTAAAATCTTTTGAATTCTTAAAAATATTTGGAAAAGCCTTAAAATTTTTGAAACATCTTTGAAGTCTTACGAAATCCTTCAATTAATGCAAATAAATTCTTTAAAATCCATTAAAATATGAACTCATATTATGAAATCAATTAAATCTGATGATATTTTATAAAATCCTCGGAAGTCTTGTAAAATCCGTTGAAATATTTTAAAATACCCTTAAACCTTGCAGGTCCTATAAAATCATTTTATATTCTCTGAAATTCTAGGAAATTCTTTTAACCCCCATAGAAATTGGTTTATATCCCTGAGAATATTAAAATTTTTAGAAATTACTTGAAAAATTTTAAGCCTTCTAAAAATACCTCGGAATATTTTCAAACACCCTCAAATATGTCAAATATTTTGAAATTCCTTGAAAATTTCTTGGAAGTTTCAAAAATCCCCTAAAATCTTTAAAATTCTTTGAAATACCTTTAAATTATTGAATTCTATTAAAATTTATTTGACATCTTTGATGATATTATAAAGTATTTAAAATCTTTTAAATTCTTTTGAAATCTTTTGAAAATTATTAGAATTTTTTTTAAAATACCCTAAAATATGTCAAATCTTTTGTGATTCCGTAAAATTATTAAAATCTATAAAAAAATTTCCTTGCAATCTTTTAAAATACCCTGAAATAATTCACATCCTTTTAAATCTTTGAAAATCTTTTGAAACATTATACAGCTCTTAAAAATTTATTATAATAAAAAAAATACCCTAAAATCTGTAAAATCCTTTGAAATACCTTCAAATTATTAAATTCTATTAAAATTTTTTTGGGATCCTTGAAAATACTGTAAAATATTTCAAACACACTTGAATCTTTCGAAATCTTGAAAAAATTATTTGGATTTTTTTCAAAATATCCTTGAATATTTCAAATGCTTTGGAATCTCTTAAAATTATTGAAATCTATCAGAAATTTCTAGTAATTTTTTAAAATATAGTGAAATATTTCAAGTGTATTGAAATCACTTGGAATTTTTAAAAATATCTTGAAAATTTTTAAAGGTCGTGAAAGTTCCTTGGAAGTTTTAAAAATCCCTTAAAATCTTTAAAATTCTTTGAAATACCATCAAATTATTGAATTGTATTGAAATTTCCTTTGAATCTTTGAAAATGATATAAAGTATTTTAAATCTTTTGAAATATATCGACATCTTTTGAAAATTATGTAGAAATTTTTTATAAAATACCCACAGATCTTTGGAATCCTTCAGAATTCCTTCAAATTATAAAAATCTATAAAAAAATTCCTTAGAAACTTCGAATATACACTTGAACTTTTTGAATCCTTTAAAATCTGTTAAAAGTTTTTGAAAGTTTTTAAAACTCTTAGAGATTCCTTAGTGTTTTTAAAAAATACCATTACAACTTTCAAATCCTTTGAAGTCTTTTAAAATACATTTTGTGATCCCTTGCATATTTTCAAGGCTCTTTAAAATACATTAGAATTTGAAACAAATACCCTAAAAGCTTTAAAATTTCGTGAAATTCCTTTAACTTATTGAAATCTACTGAAAAATCCTTGGAATATTTTTAAATAGCTCAAAACTTTTCATTTTCTTTGAAATGTTTTTAAAATTTCAACAATCTTCTTAAATCTCTTGAAAATTCCTTGGAATTTTTAAAAATACAATAAAAACCTTTGGAAACACTCGGCATTATTGAAATATACTAAAAATTTCAAAAATACCCTAATATCTTAAAAATCATTTGGAATTCCTTTAAATTATTAAAATATACTAAAAACTCCTTGTCATATTTTAAAATACCCTAAAATGTTTTAAATGCCTTAAAATCTTTTAAAATCACCTAAAACTTTCTGAAGCTCTTGAAAATTCGTTAAAAATTCAAAAATACCCTAAAATCTTTAGAATCTTCTAAAATCTCTTATATTGTTGTGATCTACTGAAAATTCTTTGGAATATTTAAAAATACCCATGAAATTTTTTAAATCTGTTAAAATATTTTCGAAATCCCTTAAAAGTTTGAAAAGCTCTTGAAAATATCTCAGAATTTTTTAAAATACCCTAAAATTTTTAAACTTTTTAAAATCCTTTTTAATGATTTATGTCCATCAAAAAAGCTTGGAATCTTTTAGAATACCCTTTAATGTTCAAATGCTTTGAAATATTTTTGAAAGCCCTTGAAACTTTCTCAACCTCTTGTAATATCCCTACAATTTTTAAAAATACCCTACATTTTTTAAAGCCTTCTGGAATCTCTTCAAATGATTAAAATCTATTGAAAATGTTTTGGAATATTTTAGAATACCCTAAAATACTTAAACAAAATTCAAGGAAATTCAGAAACAGCTATATAGATCTGAATTTAATAGTTGTTAGCCCATAGGTTAATTTATTTTTAAAAAGTGACTGAAGTGATCTTTTTATTTAGAAAAGTGACCATAGTGAATATCTTCAAAAAGTGACTAAAAACCGATTTGAGAAAAAAAGTGACTAAAAGTTAATGTGTGACAGCCCTGATTTATCCCTGACAGATATTTAAAGTGCTTCTATTAGAAAATCCCTAACTTTAGCGATTTTATTTTGAAAATCCCTAAATTTCTCTGATTTCCAGGTTTTTCCTGACCTTCGGCCACCCTGTTATAACTTAGGTTCATATTTCTCCACCTGAACATTGATTAGACAAATTTTATTTTTATTTTCACTTAATTTTCATCCAATTTTTTGTTTAGTTTTATTTTCATTTAGTTCTATTTTTATTTAATTTTCATTTTATTTAATTTTCGTATAATTTTCATTTAATTTTCGGTAAATTTTTATTTTGCTTTCTCATACACAGCAAAAAAAATCTAGCCGCAAATCTATTCTAACCTTGCAGCCAGTTAATCAAAAAATGAAAGCACTATGCAGCCTGACTGCAAGATTATACGGAATCGTCTAGCAGCAAGAGTGGATTCCACTCTTACCGCAAGAGCGTATCGCGTCTAGGACATGCGTCGTCGTTGACTGCATGTATGCACGACTTGACCCGTCCAACCGTCGGAAAGGTGGTCGACTGCTGCATCAGATAAAGTAGGTTCTCCGGCCATATGATTCATTCTCACTAGC
>JAUELO010000280.1:2265859-2285090 GCA_032357855.1 Amphibolips quercusostensackenii | reverse complement strand
TTCCAAGTCCTGCAATTTTTCGGGACGACTAGACACAGCCTATTTAAAAATTTTTTTATTTCAAAAATTAAACGATTTGAAATTAAAATGTTAAAAATGGTATGCCTAAAATAAATATAGATAAAAATTAAACTATCCGAAATTAACTTGTCAGTGATAGAATCATTTCTTTTATTTTGAAAGATTATAATTTTAAAGTTATGAATTGAATTTTCACTTTTTTCCTCTCATAAATTTTACTTTTGCAATTAAAATTAAAACGGTTAGATTTTGAGAAGTATAATCGACGGTTTGTGAATTCCTAATTAAAAAATTATTTTAATTATCTTGACATAATAAAAATTTTTTTGAATGTTTTTTTAGAATAATTTAATTTTAGAAATTTATGATAAAAATTTTTTTCCATTTTTAAGACGTAAGATGACAGCGAATTTATTTTTTGACCTAAAATAAATTTGGCTAATGAAGTTCAGAGTCAAATGATTTTTTTTATATATAAATAATTTAGAGTTTAAGAATATCAGAAGCTTTGATTTTGAAATATTTAATTTAGTTTTCTATTCCAAAATATCAAATAATAATTGCATCAAATGGAAAATTATTTGTGTTATGAAGTATTAGAAATAATACACTGCAGTTCTTATTAATTTTAAATAATATCATTTTCAAAATTTGAATCTAAAAATATTCAATATTTCACGCTTGTAAATCGTTCTATTTTCGAAATTTAATTGGAAATCATTTAGTTTCGAGATTCTTTAATGCAAAATAAAATTGTTTAATTTTAAAAGCTTTAAATTTGAAATAATAAACTATCAATTATTGTTTTAATAAATTGTAAACTATATTATAATTTTTTTTAAAAGAATTTTAAATTGTGTATATTTTTAATGTAAGAAAATAAAAATAAAATACGATTGCTCAATTTTGACCGCTTTCAATGAACTCCCTTCTCATTAAATTGTCTAGTTTTCAAAATTCAGGTCTAAAATTTTTTAATTTCGAATACTTCTAATTCAAAATTATTCAACTTTAAATTCCAATCTATTCGAAAAATTGCTCTCTTCTAAAAGTTGTACATAGCCTAAAATTGTTTGATTTGAAACGCTTTCAATTCAAAATCGTTCAATATCTATTTTGTTCAATTTCAAGCTTTTTCAATTCGAAATTATTAATTATTGTTTCAAAAGTGAAAAAACCCTCAATATTCAAAAATTTGTTTAATGATGTATTTTTAAATTGCATAAAAATTTGATATTAAAACCTAAAAATTAAAGGACGCAAAAGCATGCTTCGTGCACCTGCATTTACTGGTAGTTTATTATACTAAATACGAATTGATCGAAATAGATTTAAAAATGCAATTATTATTTAAAGATTCAATTGTTTGAAAAATAAAAACTAATTTTAGTCATTTTATTTCAAAATACATTTCTTGTTCTCAGGGTTTCACGCCCTGGGAGTGAAATCTAACGAAATGCATTTTCCTTTTCAACAGTAACGAGATGTTTTACAATTAGGAAGCAATCTGGCCATGGTGATTCAATTCCTTCTTCCACTTGGGATCCAAGTAATTTAATTCTCCACCCTTGAGTTTATGTCTAACATTGAAATAGTACTATAATAGAAATAAAAATTCTCCTCTGAACAGATGTCAAATTTGATATAATTTTGATCTAAATTCGATTATTTTTTAGAAAGTGTCTACACTAGAGTGGTCAAAAAATTAATTCGATTTTTTTTTCTAAAATTTTCATGCATATCGCCCTCAAATCTGTTTGAATCCATAGAAAAATTCTTTTTTTTTTCCGTTGAAAAAAAACAAAAAATATTTAGAGGTTCCGCAAGCCCCATGAAGTTTAACACGTATTTCCCATTAGAAAAAAATATGTTTTTGTAAATTTTATTCAGAATCGTGAATATTAGGTGAATCGAGTTGAATCTCAACATTTCTTTCTATAATTAGATATAGAATTTAAATGAATAATTACTTTTTAAATATCACCCCCATAAGCCTGTTTTATAGAAATTGGGTTTTGCGTCTTTCTGGGGCTAATTATGATTGTTTGCAGCTTTTTAAATACACATTGTTTTTAATACATAAAATAGTACTTTGTACTGATAAGTAGTTTTTTGAATAATTTTTTAAAACAATGTATTATTGCTTTTAGCAATTTTTTTCTTAGAATAGAGTTAGAAAGCCGAGGATTTTGCGAGTTTCTAAGTTATTTTCAACTTTTAAGTTAGAGCAAGGCAATAATCAATTAGAAAAATAAATAAATTACAAAAAAGATTCTTAAAAAAATTTCGGGTAAAAAAATTCTTTAAATTAAAAATTTTTTTGTGTGGTTATTTTGTAGAGTAGCCACATCCATATTTTTCATAAAAATTACTTAGAATATCGTTTTTAACATATATTTTTGTTAAATTTTTGTTAGGGTTGAAAATATGCGAAAGGATTGTTTCCTAAAGTATGCGGTCGGAACATAACCTTAGAGGTTTTTTTTTGGAATAATTTTAAAAAATTTTCTACCATAAATTTGTTTCTTTTTCTTCGTGTAATAGCTTGTTAGTGTCTACGGCATATATTTTGTTAATCAAAATCGGTCAAATCTTTTTCGAGAAAAATCACTTTTTTCATTTTCTTTCTCCCTCCATAACTCCCACAGAAATAAATTTTTAGGATTGTAATTGGGAGAAACTTCACTTTTGACCATAAAAAAATACAATAGGGTTGTGTCTTAAAGTCTGCGCCCGAGAGCAATGCACCGTGACAATGCGGAGTGTTGCATGCACGATTTTTTTCTTTACATTATCCCAACCCGTAAAATAATAATAAAAAAATATATATATGTGTTAGATGGATATTCTCAGGAATGTTTATGTAACATCAATATTCATCAGTTGTTTCTAACTAAAAAGAAAGAAATCTTAAATTTCCAGAAAAACCCGCAACTTTCCTGCATTATTCTAAGAAAAGACAGTTATAAACCATAATAAGTTTTTTGGAAAATAATGTTCGTTAACTCGCATTAATTATTATTTCACTTTAAGTGAAAAGTAGACAGCAAATTGCATAATAAGCGCTAAAAACTCGCAAAACCCAATTTTTCGCGTATGGTCAATATTTTTTTTCTAAATTTCCCCTCATGTTTCACTTTGAAAAAATGTTACTGGTTATTCTAAACACTTTTTTCTTATAATAAGATAAACAAATAATTGTAATCAGAATATTTTTTTTTCTGTTTGAGGACAAATGTTTTCTTTTTATCAAGAAAGTTTCAAACTAAGATATTTTTTATTTTTCATATAACGATTACAAATTATTTTAAATATAAGAGCCTTTTTAATTTTAAGCAAATACATTTTTTCTCTACTTATTTCTTAAGATAGTTGTCGTACAGAACATCAGGTCTTTGTAAAAAAGTTTTATATGATTTTTAGAATTAAAATTCTATTATCGCTCATGTCTTAGAAGAGAAAAAACATTTTTTTAAAGCCTAAAACTTAAGGGAAAATAATTATTTTAACAATTTTTTTGTGATTGATTATTTTCTTACTGCAGCTTCTCATTAATTTTTTTTTTAAATTTTTGCATGGTAATGAACTAAAGCTTACCACTTTGGAAAAAAACATTTTATACAGCACTATTGTTTTTAATTTTAGAAATAAATAAATCTCTAAATACAGTTATTTGCTCAAGAAATATTTTCTTAAAAAAAAAATTGTTTTAACGATCTAAGCCATAGAAAAACTTATTTTTAAAAGCAATAAAGTTGTAGAAAATGTTTTGGACAAGAAAATTAGACATCAATTAATAAAATGCAACATTGGTCAAAATAAGTGATAAGGCATAATAAGGAAAAATTCAATTACAAAAAATATTGTTAAAATAAATATTTTTTGTAAGTTAAAATTTTTATTTTAATTTTGGCACGACAACTACCTTAAGCAATACTTTTGTCCTTTGATAATGTTTCTATATCGTAAAAATTAAAAAAATTTCCGGTAAAATTGCTATCATTTTATGTTCAATTTATCAAATCGACAAAATAAATGACTAAAGTTATATATTTTATGATCGAAAATTAATTTTCTCATATCTCTGGTGCGCTGAAATAGTAGAGAGGAAACTTTTCAATGACTAAGAAGTTACTTCGAGTAGAAAAATGTGTATTGTAAGAACAACTTATTGAACAAAAGAAGTCTGCTAAGTAGTTCGTAGTTATTTCAACTTTATAAACCCTGAAGCGAATGGTCGATATTACGCAAAGCAAAGTTTTGTGTGATTATTCTGACATTTTTTTCCAAACTACACTATTTCAATTTTTTTCAGATCAGTGAATAGTTTAAAATTAAATTGAAGTCAATTTCTCAATTTCACAGCACCTTTGTGAATTAAAAAAATTAAAATGATTTTCTTTAGACAGAATTTGTTTTTGAAAATAACGTTAATTCCAATAAGAGCTCTCTTAAGTAAAATTAATAATTAATAATTATAATCTTTAAATTCATTCATTCACTTTGCCCATTCGAAGTTGTTGAAGCTTTTTTTATACACTTGAAGGAATTGCAATTACAAATCGATCAAATTAAATTAATTTTATTTTACATCTTTAAAAAGTATTCAATTACAATTATTCAAAATTAAAGAATATTAAATCACAAATCGTTAAAATTAATGAATTTTCAATTGCCATACTATTAAAATATAAATTTTAAAAATTGAAAAATTTCCATTCTATAGTTGCAAAATGCAAGAATTTTCCTTTGAAACTGTTCAAAATCGTAAAACTTTGATTTGAAATTTTTTTAGATTAAAGACATTTTAATTTTGAAAATTTGCAATGGAAAATTATACAAGCCTTAGGCCTTAGTATTAAGAATTCTGTAATTTTGATACTTTGCATTTAGAATTTCTTCTTTAAAACTGCAGAAATTTCAATCATGTGTGAAAGTGTGTGTGTGTGTATGTGTGTGAAAGCTCGCAAGCTCAACAGAACTCGCTCAAGCTTTTTAGATGCGGGTCGAGCTGAGCTGATCTGCGAGTCGGCTCGCATACTGTGAGCCGAAAAAAGCTCGCGAACCAACAAAAGTTTACTGACTGTAAAAAGCTTACAAGCTCGTGAAACTCGAACTGCAGCCTAATATTTGACCGCTTTGCTTGATGGAATATTGATGGACTGAACTAAGCCGATTTTTAATGTATGCGATTCGCTGATGTGCAGGAAAACATATTTTATTTAAAACGATGGCTTTTAATCAATTTCACGTAAAAGGAAAAAATAATAATCATAAATGTCAAATTTTGCTTTGAGAAGTTTTTTTAAAATAAATTTCTTTTAATTTCGAGAAAAAATTTTTTTCCAAATCAAATGGAAATTAAAAGGTATAATTATTTTTGAAGTATAAATTTCTATTGATATTCATATTATTTCTTTTAATCTTTATAATTTATTTTGCAAGTTTCGTGAGCTTTTCTCGGTTCCCAAAATTTTGTCGATCCCTAAGCTTTCTCGGTCCACGATCTTCTTTCCGCGTAAAGCTTCTTTTGGTCAGCGGGATTTTGTCAGTCCGTAATATTTTTTCGGCTCGCGGTTCGACCTGACCCGGGCTCAAAAATCTCGTTCGCGGGGGTCGAACTTTTCCACACCCCTAATTTCAACTTTTAAAAATTGAAGATTTTTGAATTGTTGATTTTTAAAACTGAAGAGTTTTAATTTTTGGCAATTTACAATTAAAAATTATACAAGTTTTAAATTTTACAATTTTAAAAATTCTGTAATTTTCATAATTTACATTCGAAGTTTCTCAAATTTGCAAGAATTAGAATTTAAAACTTGAATTTTAATTTAAAAAATCATCATTGAAATTTAAACAATATTTACTTATACATCTTTGAAATAAAAGACTATTCAGTTATAAAACTCCAAAATTGAAGAATTTTAAATTGTAAATCCCTAAAATTGGAAAATTAGTATTTGTATATCTTCAAAATTAAACTACTGAAAAAATGTTTTAAACTTCATAACTTTAAAATGTGAATCTAGAAAATGAAATAATTTGCAATTCGATATTATCAAAGTTAAAGAATTATAAACGTTAACTGGTTACAATTGCAGAACTTTAAATTGTTAATTTTTTTTAATTCAAAGAGTTTTTAATTTTTAAAATTGTGAATGAAAAATTCTGTAATTTGATAATTTTTATTTAAAATTTCCTCAATTTGTAAAAATTAAAATTAAAAGTCTAAATTTTTATTTTATTAATCATCATAATGATCCAAATTTAATAATTTCTATTTATAAATCTTTAAAGTCGAGGGCTGTTTAAATGTAAATCTTTAAAATGTTAATCTTTGAAACTTAAAAAGTTACAATTCTATATTATCAAAATTAAAGAATTTGCAAAGTTAACTTGTTGAAATAGCACAAACTTGAATTGTGAATTCTACAAAAATTGAAAAGTTTTTCACTTTGACAATTGACAAATAAAAAATATTCTGTAATTTTCATGATTTTCTCAAAAAAGTTGTTAAATTGGACGATTTAAAATTAAAAACTTTTTTTCGATTTGATATCATCAAAATGACGAAAATTTCGAACTGTCTACCAATACAGAATTTTTCGTAAGACTTACCCCCTTTCCAGCTCTTTCAGGGCTAAAGTTACAGAAAATTCCGTAATGCTAGTCATTACTGGTTTAAATTTTAATTTCTACAATTTTGTAGACTAAGAATTAAAAAATCTTTAATTTTAAACATATATAAACCTAAATTTTTTAATTTAGATGATTTTGAAGATAGGAGTACATTTTTCAATTCCAAATCTTCCAAATTTAATAAGATTCCGATGTAAATCGTCACAATTCCAATATTTCTCATTTTTAAATTCAAAACTTGCATAATTTTTTAATTGCAAGTTGTCAAAATTTCTACAATTCTAAAGAGTTACAGATGATGAGTCTTTAGTCTTAAGTATATATAAATAAAAATCCTTAAATCTCGATGATTTTAAAGATCAAAACTGAAGTTTTTAATTCTAAATCTTCCAAATTAAAAAAATGTTGAGAGTAAATCACCAAAATTACAGAATAATCAATTCTCATTTCTCAAAATTTTAAACTTTAATTTTGTAGATTTACAATTTTAATGTCTGCAATTTTAACGAGTTAAAATTAAAAATGCTTGAATTTTGATAATATAGTCTTGAAAATGATTAAATTTTAGATATTTACAATTTAAAGGTGTGTAATTTGGAACTTTTTTTTTGGAATGGTATAATTTTTAAATTTGCAATTAAAAAGTCTTTAACTTTACATATGCATAAATAAAAATATAAGATTTTTGGTACTAACTAGTATTACGGAATTTTTCGTGACTTTAGCCTTGATCGAGCTGGAAAAGGGGTTAGTCTTACGGAAAATTTTGTAATGGTAGACAGTTCGTTGTAAATTTTTAGAATTAAAGAGTTGTTAATTTGATAAATTCACAATTACTAATTTTGCAAGTCTTAAGTTTCATGATTGAAAAAGCTGTAATTTTGATAGTGTCTACATACATTTAAAATTTCTTTGATTTGAAAGGTTTAGAATTAAAAACTTGCCTTTTGGTCTGCAAAATCATCAGAATTGTAAATTTTTTTCATACATTTTTAAATTTAAAGATATTTCAATTGTGAATCATTAACATTGAACTATTAAAAAAAATCAAAATTATATCATTCGAAATTATACACATTAGAAATAAACGGATCTTCGATTTTAAATCCTCAAAATATATCTATTTCAAAGAGAAGTTCAAAATTTTTATGATTTTAAACTATAAGCATTCATAACTAAACTTATTAATTTTTTTCTTTGATTCGAATCCCTGTTGGGATAGAATCTTTTATTCAAAAGAAAGTTATAGATTACTGTAAGCTGATCAAAACGATAATTATTGAAATTATATAAAAGCCGATTTGGCTATTTTAATATATGATTATCAATTACGTTTAACAGTACTTTATATTAAAGCATATATATTCTTTAATTTCATAATCAGGCAGTCTAAAGAAGAATTACGTAATAAGCGCACTCATCGCTCTATTGTTGCCAATTTTCAAATAATTAAGGTGTCTATGGTTTATATATTTTTTTGCAAGGTTTTTCATCTTTTTTCATTTTTATATTAAAGAGAGGAACTTTTCCGTCTTTTTAGACTAACGAGGAACAGTCTCAAATCATGTAGAAAGTGTGATCAGTTTATGTAGCGAAAAATAAGTTCTAGACGTTATCGTGTGTCCTGAAGCTCCGGAGTTTCACTTTATCTTTCGCTTTTAACCTATTGTCATGCTACCTCAGACAACAAATATATTTATCATAGTTTGTCAGACACCTGTCGCCTTACTTTTTTGTCATCTCTAGTTAAGCAGGAGCAATTTGATAAATGATTGCGAGCTTCATGTTCATTCCTGTAGAATAAATTCTTGTAATATATAAAAATATATAGTCCATTAGTACCCTTAGTAGAAAAATAATAAGACTTTCGGCAGAAATCAGCTTTCCGTAAATAGAGGAAATGACGATAATGCAAGTTATTGATAAGGGGTAGGAGTTTGAGGAGTAACAAAGTGACTATTCACTTTGAAAATCTGGAATTGCCAGGGATTTTTTTTCTATTTTTGGTTGATGATTTGTCTTTTTTAGATGAAAATGCAAGTATTTGGTTGTTCGTTCTTTTCGGTAGAGAATCAATCTCCTTGGCTGAAAATTCATCTTTTTGCTTGAAAGTTCAACAGGGCGGTTGAAATTTGTTTCTCTTTGTTGACTGGAAAATCTGTTTTAGATAAAATTTAACTCTCCTTGAGAATTAAAATATTTTACAAAAAATTCTTCTTTCTTGGCTAAATCTTACACTTATCGATTGAAAATAAAAAATTTTTCTGGTTGAAATATCAGCTATTATTTTTTGTAAGGATTCATCTTTCTAGCTGAAAGTTAAACACTTTTCTTGAAAATTCATTTTTTAAAATCAAAAATTCACTTGAAATAAATATTTATCTTTTTGGTTGAATGTTTTTTTTCTCTTGACTGAAAAATCTGTCTTGGTTAAAATTTAACTCTTGTTGAGGATTCGACTATTTTAATTAACATTCGTCTTTTTTGACTGAATTCAAATGATTTCGATTAAAAATTAAAATCTTCTTCATTTATAATATCAACTATTATATTTTTCATTAAAGATTCATCTTTTTTGGTTAAAAATATAACTACTTGATTGAATCTTTTCACATCTTTGAAAATATTTGTAGGCTCTTTTGTCCAAAATTAATTTTTTTGGCCAAAGATTAATTCAAAGTGAGAATTCGTCTTTCTGGCTGAAAACTGAACTATTTTGTTAAAAAATTATTTTTCTTTGTATTGAAAATTAATTTTTTCAACCGAAAATTTAACTCATCTAGTAGAATATTACAACATTTTAGTTAGAAATTAATCTCGTTGATTAATAATTAATCTTTTTAACTGAAAATTTAACTATAAAATTTTTGATTGAAAATTTATCTTTTTTAGTTAAAAATTGAGGTATTTTATTAAAAATCGTCTTCTCGTTAAAAAATTCATCTTTTTCGTTAAACATTTAATTATTTCACTTGAAAATTCATTATTTTAGTTTAAAATTTCCTTTTTTTTTTTTGCAAATTCAACTCCTTTTTTAAAAACTGTCTTGTGATTGGTTCTTATTGGTTCATAATTCAACTATTTTGCTGAAAATTGCTATGTTTTGGATAGAAAATAATATCGATATATAATTTCATTCATTATTTTAGTTTAAAATTTATCTTTTTGGTTTAAAATTCAACTATTACACTCAACAAATTCAAATGAATTTAAAAAAACCATAAAATTACATTGATTACAATGAAATCGAAGTGATTATAAAAGAATTTAAGGCAATTTACGAGACTTCATGAAATTCATAAAAATTTGAGTAAACTTAGCAAAATTTAAAATATGAAAAAATTTCCATTGAACTGAGTGAAAAGGGAGTGAACATAGTTCAGGGAAAACTCAACAGAATTAAATGAATTGAAATAAAAAACAACACAAAACAATGACTTAAATAAAATTCGAGTGAATTTAGGACTAAATTTTGGACTAAATTTAGAACAAAATTAAGTGAATTCAAGATAATATAATAAAAGTACTAAAAATTGAAGGTGAGTTTACAGACTTCAGAATTAATTGAAAGAAACTAAAAAATCCATTCAATTGAGTGCGATCGAGTGAATTCAAAAGAATTACGGTAAATTCCAAAGAATTCAAATGATTTTATAAGAATTCAGGATTAATTTATAAAAATTCACAGTGAATTTAAATCTACTTTGAATAAATTGCAAAGAATTAAAAAAATCGAAATATTTGATTGATTTCAGTAAAAACAGAGTAAATTTAAAAGATTTCAAAGAAATTAAAGAGAATTCGATGAAATTGATACGAATCTAAGATAAATTAATAAGAAATCTGGTTGAATTAAAAAATTAAAAGTCCAAAAAGATCGATTATAATTTAGTAGATTTCAAGGGAATTCTAGAAAATTCAGGGTGAATTTGAAACAATTCAAAAGAATTCAATGGCTAGCCCCAAAACCACTAAAGTAATATTTTTGTTTAAAAAAGACACTATCGTGACCTTATCTTAAAAAAGTGATCAAATGAGCGATTAGGGCTCACATACTCTTCGAGTAAATTATCATTAAAAATACATTTTTAAATACTATACATTTAAAGTACTGTTTTTTGAATAAAAAATAAGTTGATGTCAGTATTTTTTCATGATTGGATTGAAATAAAAAATGAGTTAGGGTACAAAATAAATAAGATTTTTTTAAAACTCTATTTAGGCTTCTAAGAAGAGTATTTTAGTACTTTAAAATTTGATTGCTGGAAGTAGATAATCCTTTCAAATCGTTGCCTCGGTAGCTTATCGTAACGAAATCGAAAGAATTTCTAGCTATTTCCTCTTTCCTTATCCATAAATATTTAAGGAATCATACGATTCCCTCACCTCTGAGGTCAATTTTTTTTCGAGTTAAATTTATTTCTCCCAGATTCTATATCCGATTCATTGATTTATCAAGGCTAAGTTTCAAAATCCTAATTTGAGAATGTTTTAATTTTAAACAAAGTTTAAAATCGTTTAATTTTTAATGCTTTAAGTTTTAAATTCATTTATTTTGAAAGTTTCTAATTCGAAAGTATATAATTTTTCAATTTTTTAAAGTAATTAAACTTTAAAAATTTACAATATTTAAAATGCTTTACTTTTGAACCATAGAAATAGCAGTGATTTTTTTAGTTAGAAATCACATTTCTTAGTTAAATGCCTGTCTAATCACATTGAATTTCACTTGATACTGAATGATATGATACTTATTGATCATTTATTTTCATCTTTAAAATTTCTACAATTTCAATTCAACAATGATAATTTTGAATGCGAAATTGTAAAACAGTTTATATTTTTGAAGTTGTGAAACTAAGCCTTTTGACTTTAAAAGTTTTAATTCGAAAATACCTGGTTTGAAATTTCATAGTTTTTTAAGGTTTTTAATTTAGAATTTTCCAATTTTGTAGTTTTAAATTTGTATATAAAAACGTCAAAATTGCATAATTTATTATTAAAAGCCTTGATAGTTAGTTTTAAATTCGATACTTGTAGATTGTTCGGTTTCAATTTTAGTCAGTTCTAAATTTACCTATTGTAGAATTAAATATTCTAAATTAATTGGTTTCAATTGAAGCAAGTTTTAAATTTAAATATTCTAAATTGTTTGTTTTACATTTCAATGACACAAGGTTGTTTGGTCATAAAAAATTTTCGAAATGGTAGAGTATCAAATCGAAAGACTTGATAATTATACCATTTTTAGATACACACAATACAGAATAAATTCAAAACGATAAAAAACGAAGATAGTAATTTCTTATATGCAAGTTTCAAAATGAGAAGATTTAAGAATTAGGCATTGGAAATTAAGTTATTTTTCACCACAAGTGTTCCAAAATATTAAGCATTTCAAACTCAGCTTAAAAAAAACACGATTTCAATAAGGCTTACAATTTCATAATTTAAATGTCTTAAAATGATCCTATTTTTATTTGAAGATTCGAAAGAACCAATCATTTAGAAATTAAAAATATTTTGCTTGTAAATTTTAAGAATAATAATCATTCTGAATGAAATGTTATACATCAAACGTTTTAAAATTATACAGTTGAAAATTGCGCTTTTTTAATTTGAAAGGCTATAATTTTAAAGTTCTGAATTTGCATTCTAAATGTTAAATTTTCATTTTCCCTCTTTTGTACGTATTAGTTTTGCAATTAAAATTGAAATGGTTGGATTTCCCCTTTTAGAAATTACTTTTTATTTTAAACTTTTTTAAGAATAATTTAATTCTAGAGCTTTACAATTGAAAATTTTTCCCATCTTGAATGTGAAAAAGTCTGGAAATTGTTAAAAGAAATATTGTTTAATTTCAAACGCTTTAAATTCGAAATGATTTGCTATTCTGTATTGTTTAAATAAATTTTTAAACATAATATTAACAAATTTTGGTTAATAATATATTTTATATTTGTTTATATGTTTAATGTTAGGAAATAAAAATCGATAGACGTGAACGCGCGCTCCTTGCTAGTGCATTCATTCAAAATAAAATTGTTTAATCTGGAAAGCTTTGAATTAGAAATGATACAATTTCAACTCCCTTCTGATGGCAATGTCCAATTTTCAAAATTTTAGTCATAAATTTTTTAATTTTAAATATAAAAAATTTTTAATTATTTGATTTCAAACGCTTTTATTAAGGAATAATACAAGTTTAATTCCATTTTCTTCCTTTTAAAGTATTGTCCTTTTTTAAAAGTATACCTAATATTTAATTGATATATTATTTTAAAACTTTTTAAGTTAAAAGTCGTTAAATATATTTTTGTTTAAATTTTGAGCTCTGTCAATGTGAAATTATTTCACATATCGTTCAAAAAATCGTAAAAACTCTAAATATTTAAAAATTTGTTGAATAATGGATTTTAAATTGTTTATACTTTCAATGTCAGGAAATAAGAAACCAAGGTCGTGAATGAGCGCTTCAGGCGCGTGCATTTACTGCTAGTTTATTATATTAAATATGAATAAATCGAAATAGATTTTAAAATGTTGTTATTTTTCAATTTCTTATAGTTTCCATTAAAAATTGATTTTCACTATGAATGTTTTTCAGAATAATTTAATTTTAAAAATTTATTATTAATAATTTTTCCAACTAAAGCGGTGAAAATTACGATGAATTTATTTTTTGATCTTATAAAAATTTGTCTGATCAAGCTTAACGTTCAATAATAATTTCTTTATGGAATAGCAGTTTGAAATTGTGAAATTTCAGAAGTTTTGGCTTTGAAACATTTAGTTTATTTTTTAATTCCAAAGTGTCAAATTTTAATGTCTTTCAATAACAAATTATTCAAATTAAAAATTTAAATTATTCAATTTTTAACGCTCTAACTGCTTTTAATTAGAAATATGAAATTATTTAATTTTTGACATTTCAAAATTACCTCATTTTCGAATTTTAATCTGGAATCATTCAATTTAAAAAGATTCAATTTTGAAAGCCATGAATTAGAAATTGTACAATTTGAAGCGTTTTTAATTCAAAATAGTATAACATATTTTGTTATAATTTTTAAACGCCTTCAATTTAAAATTGTTGATTAATCTTTAAAAAATTTCATAAACTCGTATGATTAGGAATGTTTTCAATAACGCATTTTTAAATTATGCAGATTTTTAATGTTAGAAAATAAATCTCACAGTGTGAACACGCGCCTCGCGCGCGTGCATTTACTGTTAGTAATCATGTACTCTTGAATAATTATAGTGTGAAAAGAGGGGTTGAGAATATATAGAGTAGAAATATAAGTGTAAGTCAAAAAAGTTTAATTCGGGGTAATTACCAGTAAAGTTTGGAAAATGTGACGGGAAACCTAGATTGGCAATTTTGAAAGTGGCTTTAATTGGAGCCAACTGAGGACGCCCGCAAATACCGCAAAATTGGAATCCGTATCGATGAACCGAAATTAACACAAGCATGCACGTACACATGCGTGCTATCGAATAATTTCCATGATCGTTTGATTTTGTTACCGTAGTATAACTATAATTGTATCCGACGATCAGAGCGAATTTAATTGTCAATTGCGGGTAATCAATCTCATTGAATTTATATAGCCTCGTGTGAATACTGAACCATAAACAGAGCTCGAAATTTAATTCTATAAAATCGTTATTTCTATTTTTTCAAATTCTAGGAATTTAGAAATGCTATAAACAATTTCGATAATTTTTAGTTAAAAAGGATTCTTTCCATTAAGAATAATTTAAGCGAGAAAAGCCATACGGTGCTAAGTCCAGTAAACCTAGTTTTACAGGAGAATCTAAAAACTTTTCTACAGGAACAATTGCTGCATGTGCATTAGGTTGATCCAAACTTTTTTAAAAATTTTAATGCATGTGCACTGCAAATTCTTTTAAATCCACAAAAAAATGAATGCGTTTAAAAAAAATTATATTAAGAGATTCCGTAAGCTCCATGAAGTTTAACGCGTACACTCAACTCCCAATATAAGAATGGTTTCGGGCATGGTTTGCAGTGGCCTTGATCCTAAATCGGGGGAAACCAAACTTAAACAGGCAGGTGCGATGAACTGAGAGTACTGCCCTCATGCTGTTTGTCACGGTTGACATAGCATCGCCTCTCTCTTTCTCTCTGTCTCTCGGTTTCGTGGTCCCCGCATCACCAAAATAAAAAAGTCTTAAATCCTAGAAATATCGTAAACCGCGGGTCCTTATACCGGGAGTTGAGTGTAGTTCATAAAAGAAAAAATACGTTTTTGTAAATTTTCATTTTAAATCATCAATAATAGGTGAATTAAGTTAAGGAACTAAACACTTATTTTCACAATCAGTTATAGAATGCGAATGAATAATTATTTTTAATTATCTTTCAAATATCACCCCCACGAATCTGTTTTATGGGGTCACTAAAAACTCATAAGTGAAAGATTAAGTTTTGCGAGTTTTTGTCGCTAATTATGGTTTTTTGCGGTTACTTGAATAAAAATTGTATCTTTTAGATGAAATACTACTTTTCACTGATGATAAGATGTTAAAAAAAAGTGTTTAAGCAAAATCTTATTGTTTTTAGACAGTTTTTTTAGAATAGGGTTGGAAAGTTGTGGTTTTTTCGAATTTTCAACTTCTTTTCAACATTTCAGTTAGAGCGAGGTAATAATCGATTGATTTTGGCCAAAAAAAATTAGAACAATTTATCATTATCAAGTATAATATTCATTTAGAATAATGCTCTAGAAAAAGGTGTTGTACTTGAAAAATTTTTAAACTCAATGCTTCCAGAATAAATTTACAACAATGCAAAATCAAGAAAATCAATTAAATTTTTTTTATTTGAAAATGTTCCAAAATATTGTAATTCGAAATTCAAAATTTCAAATTCAGTAATTCAAATAACAGAAATCTTCTCTTATATTCTTCCTTTCAATTTTTAATTTTTAAGAAGTATTATTTAAAAATTTTCTAATTTTTAGTTAAAAGTTAAAAAAAGAATCTTTTGAAATTAGAGAATATTTGATTGGAAGAATTTGAAAATGAGTGATAACTCTGAACTAAGTGTTAAACATTAGAAGATTAAAAATTAAAAATATAAAAAATGTTCTGCTTAAAATGAAAATTCGTTTTTATTATATTTAAATATACTCAAAAGTATTTGAAATTTTAACAAGTTTGATTGTGAGAAAGTTTTAATATCACAATCTTTGGCAATTAAAATATTGTTCAGTTTTAAATGAACTTCGGATTAAATTAATTTTTAATGTTTCTTAGTAGGAGTGTTTACATTTTTAATTTTTCCTATTTAGAATTACTTAAATTTATACTTTGTTTTAGAAAAATTCAATTTTATATCTTTATTATTGAAAGTTTTTCCATTTTGAACGTGGAAATGATGGTGAATTTATTTTTTGATTGAAAAAGAATTGTTATAATTCTAATTTGTCTAGAATCGCAGAAGCTTAGACTTTGAAACATTCAATTTGGTTTTAATTTTAAATTTACAAATATTAATCGCTTCGAATTAAAAATTATTTTAATTAATACATTTTCCATTTGTAATTTCCAACTTTTAAACAAATCCTATTAGCAAAGATACAATTTCAATTCCGTTAAATTTTAAATAATCCAGTTTTCTGAATTATAATCTAGAATTATTCAATTTTAAACATTTTGTAATTGTCCTCTTTCTGAAATTTTCATCTAATATCATTTAATTTTAAAATTATGCGATTCAAACAAAACTGTCCAATATCAAGGACTTTGAATTAGAAATGATACAGTAAATCTAATGATCAAACAATTTTGACTTGAAATCTTCACGAATCAATAATCTTTTTAAATTGCAATATTAAAAATAACAGACATTTTTACTATTAAATCTTTTCAAATTTGCGAAAATTTGATATTTAAAGCCTAGACAGTCAGATTGATATTGATTAATTTTAGATCTCAATAATCTAAATTTCTGGTTTTAATTTCAAACATAGAAAATTGTCTGGTATTTTAAATTTTTCGAAATCTTAGAATATCAAAATGAAAGATTTCATAGTTGCAAAATTTCCACTTTAAAGGATTAGTATTCAAATAATAGTGAATTAAATGCCTCCAGAATAAAATAAAAACAATTAAAAATCAAGAAAATAATTGGTAAAATTGAAGCCTTAAAAATGAAAAGATTTTAGAACTAGGAATTGAAAAGTGAATTATTTCTTACTTAAAAATCAAAAAAACTAAATCATTTAAAATCAGAAAATATTTTATTGGATGATTTGAAGCATAAATAATAATTCTAAATGAAGTGTTTAAAAAATACACGATTTGAAATTAAAAAGTTAAACACTGTTTCCATTTAAAAAATTGCTTCGATTCCGACGTTCTTTAAAGTAATTACATTCCAAAGGTTTATAATTCAAAATGTTCCCATTTTGCACAGTGTAAATTACGGTGAGTTAATTTTTTTATCTTCAGAAAAAATGTTTAAATTAATTTTAATGTCAAATAATAATTTTTTATGCAATAACTAATTAAAATTTTAGAATGTCAGAAGCTTTTATAATTATACAAATTAGCTTGTAATTTCAAATTATCAATTTTTTTTGGCTTCCGTTTTCGGTATTGATAGTAAAAGAACTCTTTTGTGTCGAGTGCTGGTTATTTGGCTTTGGTGCAGAATATACGCGTGTGTGGGTCGGAGAAAAGGCAGTAAGTAAAGAGATCAGGGGTAAAGAAAGAAAGGTAAGTAAAGGCAAGGGTGTAAAGGGTGAGAGTGATTTGTGTGAGATGATTTGTGTGAGATGCAACACTGGGTAAGGTAGGATGCCGACTGTACGGAGTCCACACACTGGCGCTACAGGTCGACAGTTACTGTATGATTGCATAGAACAGCAGGTAGTATACGAAGCAAGGGGTAACGATGTCAAAGGCAAGGCTAGTGAGGGAAAGGATGATGTTGAATACAGTGCCAGTAAAAGCGAAGAGAGGTTAGAGACGCCGACCAGGGAGGGGGTGGTAGCGATAAGGGAAACAGGCGCGGTTCCTAAACGCGGAAGACCCTCAAACCTATAGCGGCTCAACAAGCTAAGCAGCGCGGGATC
Source organism: Amphibolips quercusostensackenii (assembly GCA_032357855.1). Taxonomy (NCBI): domain Eukaryota; kingdom Metazoa; phylum Arthropoda; class Insecta; order Hymenoptera; family Cynipidae; genus Amphibolips; species Amphibolips quercusostensackenii. The sequence goes on along the minus strand of JAUELO010000280.1, from coordinate 2,267,322 downwards.
GAACAGAAGTTTAGACGAATGGCAAAAAAAAAACAAGCGCGACTAGTAGCAAAGGTGAAAAGAAAAGAAAAAGAGAGGAACGGGGCGATGATTTAGAAAGGGGCAAAGATAGCTAAAAAGTTAGAATCAAACGGAAAACACCAGTAAGAGATAGGAAGATGAGGAAACGTTTAAAAAACTAGAAGCCCTCATAAAAGTGTTTAGAGAGGAAAATAGGAAGAGACTGGATGAAATGAGTAGCGATATGAATAGGCAGGGTAATGATTTAAGGGGGGAAGTGAGAAAAGTTAGTGAAAAGTAGGAAGAGTGGGATGAACTCTGGAAAGAGAAAAAAGAAAAAGTTTGAGGTAAACTAAAGAGTATAAGAAATAGGCAGAGGTTGACGAACAGATAAATAACGAGATAAAACATTTAAGAGAACGAGTAAGCAACTTAGAAATCAGGAATAAGCATATGATCAAGGAAATAGAGAGTCCGGAAGTAAAAAAAAGGAATGATAAAAACATGTAAAATAGGAATGAGAGATTGAAGAAGAGACTGAGTGAGATTAAAAGAAGATTGGAAGGGAAAGAAAAAGCGAGGAAAAAAAAAACATAGTAATTAGAAGATTAAAAGTGGAGAGTGGAACAGGGAAAACAGAAATCAAAAATCTTATGAGAGATATTGGAGTCCAGGTAAGGGTAAAAGGCGTTAAGAGAATAGGAGAAACGAAGGAAAAAAAATAAGGAATGTTTGTAGTAAAAGCAGGAAGTGAAGAAGAGAAAGAGAAAATTATGGAGGAAAAAAATTATTGAGAGTAAAAAGGAAAACAATTAAAGAAGATTTGACATAGAGGGAAAGAAAAAGGAGATGGCAAATAGGGCAGAGGGCTTGGGTAGAGAGGAAAAAATAGCACATTGTATGGATAGGGAGAGACATGGTATGGATAAATGGGGAGAAATGGTTCTGGGCCGAAGATGTAGAATGGTTAAAGAAAAGTGGAAAAAGAATAGAGAAAGGTAAGAAAAGTAAAGAGGCAAAAGAATCTAGAACCCAAACAGAGGGGTTTCCAAGCGACAGGAGGAAAGAAAGCGAGGAAGGTAGGTGAGGAAAGGAAAGAGAAAAATGTGCAAATAGCTTTCTGGAGTGTGTCAGGGTTAAAGAACCAGGATAAAAGATTCTGGGAAGAGTTAGAAAAGTAGGATGTGATTATGATGAGTGAAATCTGGGCAATGAAAAGTATGTTACCAAAATGTTATGTGTGGACAATGCAAGAAGCAAGAAAGGAAGATGTTAAAGGGAGAGGGATGGGCGGTATGTTCTCAGGGGTGAGCAGTTGGTTTTGATAGAAGGTGATTCGAATGCTTCGACTGTCGAACAAGGGGGAGGTATTTTGAATAAAGAAAAGAAGGTCTATAATAGGCGCTCCAAACATAGGAAGCAGACCGGGGGGGGGGGATGTTAATTGACGTGATAAAGAGAAA
>JAUELO010000280.1:2241288-2256198 GCA_032357855.1 Amphibolips quercusostensackenii | reverse complement strand
CAAAGTGGGTGCGGACTTTTGCATCTCTAATGTCTCTATAATCGAATTCTTTGAAGTAAAGCTTATATTGTTGCAAATGCAGAGACTCTCTCCTGAAAATGGTCCGTAAATTATAGAACTTCAGGAATTCTAAATATTCCATGAATTCAGGAAATTTAGAATATTCAAGAATTTTAAGCACTTTAAAAAATCAAGGATATCAGGAAGTTCAAGAAATTTAGAGATTTTCAGGAAATCAGGGAATCTGCCAAGTTTTTATTGATCATAATATAAAGCTTTCTAATAAAAAAAAAATAAAAATTCTTTACTTCAAGTTTCAAAATCTGTGAATTTTTAGTTTGTAAGGCTTTCAGTTTGATATCTTACTATTTTTCACTCATTGAAATTAAAAAGAATTCAAAATTCAAACGTGAAAGGCTTTTTCTTCATTCAAAGTATTTTACTACGCAAGAAACGTTTTCTTTTACACTGATGCATTGCTAAACTTTACATCTTGGTAATAATAAAACGAAAAAATTATTTATAAGTAACAGAAATAGAATAACGAAAGCACCTCTGCGAATTAAGTTTATGTTGGAAGCAAAATGTATTAGCTGTGAACAGCAAAAACTTTTTGCTGCAAACAATATGCATATCCATTTTTTTTCTACCAAATTTACGGTTATTGTAGTAACCTTGTTGTTTTAACATAAAAGGCAATGTATATAAAAATTATTTTGTTAATTTAGCTTCAGCCCGATAAGCACGTGATTTTTTGTTGCCTCCTAAACTAAAATTGCAACAGAAATGTATGCATTTTAAACTAAAAACAGGAAAACATTGCTCAAGCGGAAAGTTGTTCTTGGCCGACCAATATTCTGTAAACCAAGAGTTGAAGTGATCCCAAAACACCATAGATTGATCTGGAATAATAACATCCCAACTGGCAAATACCTAAGACAATTAAGGTTTTCTCAACTGTTTTGAATTCGAAAAGCTCTTTGCGAAAAATTAGAAAACATTTCATAACATTCTTTATGTGACATTATGAATTTGCTGACATAAAGTCCCACGGATTGTACGGTAATTAATCGGGCATGAGCAATTAAGCGAACTTATATTCGGAAGATTATTTTCACGACCTGAGTAATGAAAATGCGACTAAGAAGCATATCGTTTGGCTATATAAATATCAAGAATCGAATCAAGAATTCTTATAATGCTGCTTCAAAAAAAGAATTATTATTTAGGCAGAAAATGTGTCATTTGAAGACAGTCAATCAACCTACTAACCAATCGTCGTATTAGTCAAAGGTAACTCGATTTATTATATCACTGTAAAAATTACCTATGTGCCACGATTATTATAATCTAGCGTAATCGTAAATTAACCAGTTTATAATAATTAGGATGGTAATCAAATTAGAGCGGAATGACTTGATTTTAAGTCTTATAAAGAGAACAATAGTATTTTCTAGACATTATTCGACGTAGGAAAAATATCATAACAGACCAATTCAATCTGGGTCAGGCCCATCTGCTGTGGTATTTCTTTCTACATTTAAAAATGGCTTTTAAAAACTCTAGACCTATATACTCCTATATTAGTAAAAAAATACCCCTAAGTATTTTTCCAAAATTCGAAAAAGTGACGGAGATATGAAAGTTTCAAATTTTTGGTGACTCTTTGTTAAAAGATTCATATCTTTGGTTCTAATTAACCGATGTTACTTTTTAGGGTCTAAAATTGTTTCTGATGACATTTAAATTTGAACAAAAAAAACGCCAATAAAAAAAAATTTTTAATGCTTAAAATTACTTGGTACGACGAACCTTTGACGTCTTACGCATATTACTCCGGTTTTTGAATACGGGTACTATATTAAACTCTTTAAAATTAAAAAAAATCTTTGTCTTTACTTCTGTCTTTTACTTAAGAACGCTTTTTCTGCTTTGTATTCATTGGTAATGCAGAATTTTACCTTAATTTTTTTGAAGCGTTTTACAGCCAAGTCATATGTTTCTCTAGCATTAGAAATCTGATTATCGTATGAACGCTGTAAGTTTGTTTAAGCAGCCGCTTTTTTAAAAATGCCGACAATACCATCACAAGAACGGTGACTTGTGTTTTTGCCCAATGCTTACTTTAAAAAAAATGTTATAAATAAATTGTGTGATTTTAATCAAAATCTAGTTAAACAAGAATTGGTCTTAATGTTAGATTAGATTTTCTGCAGTTAATATACTTACTTTTTTGGTTGGTAATAAGCTCATATCGAAGAAGGCGTTTCATATCTTCACTCAAACTATTAATAAATTCATCTCACAGTGCTATAACAGTTTCTAAAACTGATCGATATACGTTCAACCATTGTTTGATTTTAATATTCTTAATATGGCGTCAGATTCGCAAAATCAATGTGTGAAAACAATTTTTTTTTAAATGTTGAACTAATTGTTGCAATATTCCCTTCTGTTAGACGCCGTTTTTGACGTTAACAAACTGTCACCGCGTGAAGGTCAAAGGATAGACAGTTTTTTTTTTATTGTGATTTTTTTGTGGTCTTTTTTTATATTGTTTTTTTTTGTATTTATTTCGTTTTGAAATTAATATTTTTTTATTTTATAATTTTTTATGTATTTTTATATTCTTTAAGACTGTTCTAAAAAATCTTTTACCTTTTTTTGAATACTTTCTTGGACCAAAATGAACTCCTAGCACTCTTTAGGTGATTATAATATTTTGTAGAAAAGCAGGCACTGCATTAAAAAAATTGGCATTCCTAGCAGAACTTGTACGTTTTCACATCGCATGGCGATCATTTGACTTGTTTTGCTACTCTTTGTAATTCATGCGATTTTTCACGATTCACAGATGCTTTATTCAAAAAATTTTTAGCGATTGAAACTGCAAAATCTTTTGTGCCTCTTTTTATTTACCCTGTATCAACTGTATTGGCCAGTACAACTGCATTAGTTATTAAAGCCTGTATAAGACAGGCGAAGATTACCCACGTCCATTTTTTACTTTGAATTGAGGGTAATGTGAAATTGCAATGTGAATCATGCAGATCCCCCCCCCCATGTACCTGTTGTTATTATGGAAAGCTTTTAGGAATGGTAGCTGTACCTTCAAACGCTGTTCAGAACTATAAAGCTTTAGTAAAGAATGCGGAGTAACACCTGCTGCAGTAGAAGCTATAGACACTTCCTTCGATTCCTTGACAGCAATGAAATTTATTTTGCTGTTCTGATCAAATTTCGCTGCATACGTTTCTCATGCTGCTTTTTTATCAATCGCGGTTTTCACTTTGACTCGATTTTTGCTGATGGTGCCTGTTGCACGTTATCCTCTTTTTTGCAAATGCAAAATCAAATCAAAACTTGTAAAAAAGTTTTCAAAGTATATGTGATAGAGGACTATTTTTCGATGAACCGTTACGTACAGTAAGTTTTTCAGTAAATTCATTACCACTCTAGAACCCGATGCACATTTTGTCAGTAAATTATCTCTTATTTGACTATTCTTCCCGCAGTATAAATCCTAAGCTAGAAAATACCCATTGGATGTACACATGCCCCATATTTTTAATCTAAATCTTATTGGTTTGCACTTTATGAATTGTTTCAAGCTCGTTCCCGCTTACGACTTCACTATCATTTCATCTATAACCAAAGTAGTTTAAAGTATCCATACTGGAAAATATTATTTTGAAACAAATTTAACACTGCACAAACTTGCTATCCCTTATCATTCATATCATCATCTGTGTTTTTCGAATGTTTTATTTGCGCTTTCATGACCTCGAACTGATTTCGTAACATGACTGATAATTGGCAAAAGACAAATAAGGATCCAACTTTAATAATCACAGTGACTTTTTCTTATTGAACTAAGAGAGAATAGTCTTCCCTTTTAAGGTATTCAAATCTGATAGAGTTAGTTCATCACCATTTTCTTTCATTGCTGCAATAATGTATTGTTTTATGTGATCAGATAAATAAAATTCAAACAGTTGAATTGAATTGATTTCTCTTATTTTCCTTTTTTCAGCACCAGATGGTAATACTAAATTTTTAATATTATTATGACAAGCTCTTTCACCACATACCTATTAATAATAATGATTCTTTTTCAACTTACTTTGATTTTCAGTATAACTTTGCAACATTTATTCAAATGTCATACCATGAAGCCAGTTATCATCCATAGATTTGTCAACTTGATCTTCATAATTTGAATTACCATTAGCAGATTAATCCGGGTTCGGAATCAGGGTCATTTCATTAGATTTATCGCCTGGTTAATCTAAATCAAAATCTTCTTCAGATTCTTTTTCGATTTGCGCTTCTTTTTGTTGTCGCTTAAAAATTTTTATGATTGAAATCAATCTCGTGGTAAAAAGCAACAATGACGCAGGCAAAAAAAAGTTGGCTATAAGTGTTTACTGTGCAAATTAATTGCGCAAAAAACGAATGAATTTCACAAATCTGGTACATCTAATGCTGAGAGTAAATAAAAAAAAACTGTCTTTTCTTCGACCTCCACGCGGTGACAGTTGGTAGACGTCAAATACGGCGGCTGGCGGAAGGAAGTATTGCAACATTTTGTTTGAAAATTGTTTACAAAATTATATTGACACATTGCTTTTTCTAATCTGACGCCAGATTCGTACTCAGTGGACACAAAAACCAACGAAAGCATATGCATCTTGCAAAAACTTCCAAGCATATGAATCTTGTAAACAATCTCATTTTTCGGAATGATTTGCTAAAGCAAATAATTTAAACAAATTAATCTTGAAATTTCGCGGCCAGATTTGTATTAAGTGACCTAAAAAACCATGAAAGAAATATATAGTTTTTTTGGGTAATAGTCAAATTCATTGATGTCACTTGAGGGCAGAAATAACAATTTCCTTTTTTTTCGAGTTCACTATTTTAAGATATCCATACGAAGCAACTATTTTCACAACTTTATCTTATAGGCGGTCTTGATAACCTAAGTACGTTCAATTTCAAACGTATGTGACATGTTTTGCTACCACAGCTGCATCAGCAAAGTTAAGTTTAGTTTTTCAGTCTTTTGGGGGTTAATGGATTAACCAATAAACATTAGTTTTGCATTCTGGAGTGGAATTTAAATGCACACGTTGCGTATACAACTTGTTTTTGCCAAAACTTACTATTTTGGTCTTAATTCTGCAAACTTCGAGAATCTAATTTTTCCCACGTAATGATCGGCCTTGAAAAGTGTATATAATTATTAATTTACATAAAACTTAAAGTTTTTGCTGCTTGTTTTTCTTTTATTTAATTTTACTGATGCGCAATAATTTTTCTCTGTCATTATACGACTATTACCATGGTTATAAAAATTTTTATCGCGCGATACAGTTTGTTCTGACAAAGTTTTTTCCAGGGTCAGGTCAGGAGTAGATAAAAATTATTTTTTAATTAATAGGCCTTAAGCTTCACGAGCCATGCGTATAAAAGAATTGAAAACGGATTCAATCTTTCTAATTTTCTAACTGTTTGGCAAAATGCTTGAAATTGTAATTTGCTTTTCTTTGCTTAATGTATTATTTAAAATTTTTTTTTTCAAATACGCAACAATTTCTTCATATTTATAAACAGGATTTTTATAAAAAAGTTTGAAGCATATTGCTTCAAACACTCGTATACAGGCGTCTTGCTTTTGTTATGTTTTTAACTTAATAAAATTAGTCTCCTTTTCTCCAAGATTACGCGAATAAGCATTTAAAGAGTAGAGAGCCCATTCTATGTCTAGTTTTGACATTTCAGTGTAACTTTTAATTGAAATACAGTAGACTTCCGTTTGTTTCAACGCTCGCTTTTTTAACGTTCACTCATCTCCTTCTTCCCCTACAATCACTGGTTTGAACTTCATACCACCAACCACGGTCCCTGTGCGGGCTGAACAGTCAGGCCCGCGGCAGTGGCTGACCAATAAAAATAAGTCCTGATTATCGGTAAGCTTTGAATTAAGTATTTTAGCATGACATCATGGGAATGCAGTGCTTTCCGAAAAAGTGTTCTAAACATAAAATTAAGTTATATATGTACAAATAGTAATATTCCTCACGTGAAGAATGTATTTTTGCACTCATTTTCCATTGTTGTGGGGATTCACGACCTTACAGTTCCACGCAATAAAGTAGATTATCCTGAATTTCGGGTAAGTGTATCAGATCGGGTACTCGCTAACCTCAAATTCCGGACAGGTGCTTGTATTTCGTGAAACTGAAAGGTCGTCAATCGACAAGAGAATAGGACATGACTAAGGAGCTTTATCACTCACCTTCACTTCTAGAATATTTTTTTCTAAAAACTCGCATGCGGTTACAGTTCCACATAGGCTAACCATTCTGACAACTAAAATTTTTACCTAGCCTAGCACGGCCATGACGTCATGCTGCAATACTTAATATGCTCAATATGCCTTCACGCACATGCGGAGTCAAAAAAGGTTGCTTAGAGCAAGCGCAGCGATACAAGGCTAAGCAGACAGTAAACGTCGCTTGATGAAAATCAACTGCGTGATTGTAGTATAGGTGGAGGCCCCTCCAGAGTTAAAAGAGACTGTCAGGAATTTTTATAAGAACACTTTAGTAAACGGAAGTCTACTGTATTATTATCCACATCCAGATCAATTTTATCTATAAAGGTATTTTCTTGAATCTCGCTAACGTTAAATTCATTATTCCAAGATCGATCAGAAGAAGGAGTTTGTCCTAGTGAAAATTCCATGCGAAAACTATCACATATGAAATAGTTTGGTTGAATGCATAGCAAATTTTTGCAAATACTTTTAAAAACAGGGGTTTTATTTTTTTAATATAACTGTGACCATGCCTGACAAAAGAATTATGAAATCTTCCACTAAAAAACATTGTCGCAACGATGTTGTTGCTGGTATGATGCTCACGCTAAAAATACAAGTGAAATGCAAAAATGAAATTCTTTTGTTTTTACCATCGAGATTTCAGGTTAAGACAGTTTTGACAAGCTTGCTTGCTGCAAATCTGGAAGCAAAAGCAAATTGTAGCAGAAGCGGCGCGGCGTAATGCTTGTCGCTTCGACGTGTAGGACGGGCCCTGAGATTTATTAATTTTCCTCAAAAAGGAATGGTAGTAACAAAATGAAACTTACAAGACTTGCAAATCACACCTCCGGCTTTCTTTAAAAAAGAAAAATCAAAGGACCCGTATTTTAAAAAACGCGAGTTCAGTTTTTTTAAATTTAAAAAAAAACAGCAAAACTTTTTTTTTCTCATAGGCATTTTTTTGTTTCAATTTACACGCCATCAAAAACAACTTAAGACCTTTAGGGTTAAATCGGTTAAAAGAAACGTACTAGAACGCTGGGAGAGTCAATTGTAATATCCTTCAGTGACATCTCTCATAATTCAACAACCTACAGTAGACACGCATTAAAAATGTTGCAATTTATATCTGACAAATTTAAAAAAAAAACTTGATTAACAATCCATTGAATTTCATGTATTTCTATAGAATTTTTTAAAGCTAAAGTAGACAATATCTTGCATGCAACAAAATTATGTTTTCTGTGAACTTACAACATCATTTTTCAATATCACTTGTTAACATTGAACCCGTATTTTGTTGAAAACTCCTAATTAATCTTTCCTAGTTAAACACTCGAATATTTTGAAGAAAATTTGTATTTTTTTCTTTATTTATGACAATTTTTATATTTCTTGTTTAAAATAAATATTTTTTAAATTATGTTATTCGTTGAAATTCTGATGTAAAATATCTGCAATGTGCAAAAATCTTTTTGAATTCTTTTAGGAATTTTAGAAAAAGTAAATAAAGAACAAAATATTTATTCACAATTTTCATTTTATACTGAAAATCATTTTTCTATAACATCGAAAAATGTACACAATCGTACTAAGCGATTGTTGATATTAGTTAAAATAAAATATACAACATAAAAATTACTTTTACTAAGCAGCACCTAAAATTCAGATTAAATTTCTAATTTTAAACTGCCTGACATAGAAAAATTAAGATAAAGCGTAGAAAATTATATCAATTGTTGTTTAGCTTCAACAAACTCAGTAAATAAATAGTCATCATTTGATCTTACTATAACGAAATGTAAATACTCAGATGGACAAATTTCACACCTACATGCTATGAGGTGTCGACTTTATGATCATAATATACATCGAATCTCTTATCTCTAGTTACCTCTTTCTTTTATGTGATAATTTATAAAAGATTCTTCAGTTGTTCCTGCAATTTAGAAATATGAAGTCCGATTATAATCTTCTCTTATCATTGGTGCTTATAGTCAATGCTATTGGTGAATATAATAATATTATATATCCATAATTTTGGGTATATTTTTAAGCTTCATGAAAATCACTTTTTGTTTTGAAGAAAAATTAAAAAATAATAATTTTTTTTATTACAAAACCCGTAGTTTGTTCAATCGCTTTTGCTTATTAAAGAAAAAAAGCAGAAATTAATTTGAACTAAAGCACAGCCGTCGCTGAATATAAATGCTGTATTGAGACTGGATATTAGCAGTGTAAGAAGAACTGTCCGATTCAGCTTGCGCACTGCTTATAGCCAATGAAAAATTTTCATTCATATTTTATAATAAAAAGAAGTAGTGGCTTTGACCAGTATGATGTAGAACGCGTCGTTTGAATTTAACATCTAAAATACACGCATCATACTGGTAGAAGCCACCAATTCTTTTTATTGAATTACACCAGTCTAACTGAATTAATTTTAATTAATTATTTCATCTTATATACATATTTTATGTCTGCTACGCAGGCATAAATATTGAAAAGAGTTATTCTGCTGAAAAATCTCCTTTACCTAAGTATTTTTTTTTAAAATAAGAATCGTAAAATTATTTATGTATATATTACTTTTCAAAAATGTATCGTTCAAAATTTTTGCATAAGGCTCTGCAATAAACTACAGTCTGAAAATCAAAACAACATTTTTACAGTTCATTAACTGAACTATTTCTAATTATTTTAGTCACAGTTTATATCTTAACTGTAAAATATTTTTTCAAAACATTTGCATTTATAATTTAATCATAAATAAAAAGTCAAAAAGAAGTTAAAGTTTTCAGAAGAAATTGCATCTTGCTATAAGTATTCCGAAAAGGGTAGTTCTTACTAATAATATATTGCTCGAAACACTATTTTTGTAACTTTGGTCACCTATAATCACGCTTTAAATAAAAAATTACTTGTTACTTGTTGCAGAGTCGAGTACACAGTTTGACTGCTTACCCAATGGTGACCCGCTACCTGGTGTTTCTCGTTCCAACATTTCTCACTCTTGTGAAAGCCTCTATTCTCTTGTTAGGCGTCATACTCCTGAAAGGACGGATTCTCTAGTCAGGTCTCCTCCTTCTTTTAAACCACCTTTTCAAGACAGGTCAAAGTCTTCTCCTGCTTGGCATCCTTCGACTTTTGTATGTGGATATTCACCTGATCAACTCAGATTTGTTCGACTTATTCCCCACAAGAACCCGAAACGGCAATTTGAAATTCGTAAATACACTTTCCCGGCTGATGCACCACTTCAATTAAGAATAAGAGGTAGTGGCCGTGGGCCCATGCCAGAAAAGGAACAAAATGTTTTGACCACATCCACTGGTGACGTCGTTGCAATATTAGAGAGTAATTCAGTTCTTCGCGGAATATACACAAGTCATACTGTCAGTGCGAAACGGGCCAAAATAAACATTAGGAGCGGTGCAGTTGTCGAAATGAACGAACGTGAAATTAATGAATGTCCCTTAGGCTCACAAAAGCCAATCTCAAAAAATTTTAAATTTATACGTTTACGCCAAGTGTAATCTAAGTGTCTCTACACAGTTTATTTCATTTAATGAAATATCAAACTAACAACTCGTACTTTTTTTTATTTGGTAATTGTCTAGTTTTTTGCATTAATATGGAAATTCTTATCTATATTGATGATCTTACGCATGTCAATAGAGAGAGTAGAAATACAAAGATCAAAAGAACTAAAAAAAATAATCATTGAACAGTAAAGAGACAGATGGGTCATTTCTTATCCGTTTCCAACTTTAGGACGCTTTCCTTTCTTTGAAACTTATTAGTGCGATTGGTAATTTTCTAGCTTTTAGTGTTATTAATCGAATGTTTATAGTCGCATAAAGTGTCAGGTTTATTGGCAAACATACTATACACAATCTGTTAGATATTCAAGCAAAATTTAATTCAACAGACTTTTTTACAAGACAAAATTTTTTATTAAATATTAGTGATCTTTCAGCCCTCTGCTATTTTTGAATTGTGCAATGAAGAAATGTCTTCAAATACTTCAAAGTATCTATTTAGCTAATCTAGCAAAAATCCTAATTTCACTGTACGATACTTCTTTTTGGGAATTGAAATTGTTTCAGCGTGGCTACCAAGGCTGCAGTCTTAGAACATAACACAATCACGATACTAGTTCAACTATATTAATGCTACTAAAATTAAACTTAAATTTACCTCTAAGAACCAGTAGGTTAATATTATTTGCAAATTTCAGTTGCAACGCATAGGACATTGTTATCCCCTTTTTTTCGATGTGTCAAGCAAATTGTCTGTATATGGAAGTATCAAAGATAGCGTGCTTTTTCTGCCGCCTGATTTCTGGCGAACACGTACAGTATGTTAGCTGAAAATTGTAGTAAAACGCCTAACGTATTGATGATTGTTATACTCGCTTGTTACATTTCTAATAAGCCAGTCAGTGAAGCATGAATAAGTGAGTTTCAGTGACACAATTCTCCAGTCGAAGCGATAGTGATATTTGTGTTGTCTTGATGCCTGGGATGAAGGCCAGTATGTTTTTAACAAGCAACTCGAGTCCGAAAATTAGTACGCACTGTTTAAATTTTGCGAAATCATGTTTTTTGAAGATTGCGACCAAGATATGAATCTGTGGGAAAAAAGTTCAATTATAAATAAAATATATCAAAAAGATCTACAATTTAATGAGTCGAACTTCGAGATCAGTACATTTGTTTGCTCTGGAAAAAATGAAAACCGCAAAAATGGTTTACTTTCTAATTTTAGCAAAAATTTACACAGATCCTTTAAAATCTGTAAAAATAAGTATTTTTGTGAGGACGAAGCTGGTAAAAAATTTCAGCTTGTAGTAGTAAATAGTTCAGCGAGACATATGTTTGTTGTTCACAGATAGCTTGTTTTTTCAGGTGCTGTCTTTTGAAAAAATATGTTTTAAAGCGATGCAAGTGCAGAATTTTAATCTTCAACATCTGCTGTACACAAAACAGTACTCAATTTTTTTCTGCTTGAAGTTGGTCAAAAACGTCTAAAAGCAGAAAAAGGCGTTTTTTTCTTATAAACAAATAGAAGAACTTTCTTCAATATAGTCTTACAAAATTGCGGGTTGAGTCCATAATCATTTATGAGTGCGATGTAAAAAAACAAAAAGGAAAACAGCTTCACGATGATTTAGAGAAGAGATCATTTTGGTTGTTGTAACAATTACTGCAGGTGCAATTTTAAAGGTAGAGAGGTTACGTTTTGAGACAAATTATATGAAGATTTTAAATAATTGCAGTAAAATGTTCTGAATTTTCATTTGTGAATTGAGTGTTTGCCATCGCGGTGAGTTTGCGGACAATATGCAAGTCATTGCGTGACGGCGCAGTGGGGGAAGCAGCTTATGCGTGCGAGGCTATCGCGCTTAAATTTAATAATTGTCTTTAAAATGCGTCAGCTGCAAAAATCTTGTGAACGAATCAACATGTTAGGATGACTTTTTTTGGGCTAACTTTCTGCGCTAATCAACAATTCCACATCAAAGAACGCAAACGTTATACTCAATGCTTCAAATGTGAGGGTATTTTTATTATTTCCACTAATGGCACAATTCCTGACCGAATTCTTCCATCAAAAGTAAAATGTGTTTTATTGTTATTAAGTTCGTTTAATTATGTTGTAATTAATGTATGTAAAATGAAAATTGAATTGTTTTTTAAAAGCAGGTTTAGCGTTTAGTGAAAATGTACTAAAGTGATGTCTTACTGTTTCCGACTTTCTTAAATAATATTCAAATATATGGGTATTGAATGAAAGGCTTAATATCTATTATACTGTGTTTGTGATATTTATTTTAGAAATAATCTTTTTGAATTTATGATGTGAAATCTCGAGATGCTGCACCTTATGCATCTGTACTATTTTTTCAGTTTTGACAAAGCTTTGACGTTGCCAACACCGTTTATTCCGTTCAAACAGTGAAATTTTTGAAATTTTCATTATATGACATACTTTAGCAATAAAAGAACGTTTGTTTATATTAACTCAAGTTTGTCAAGTTAAACGCGACGTCTTAGTAACTACATATAATAAAAACGAGTTCACGAGATATTTGCAGCTGACGCATTTTCAAGACGGCAAGTCGATTTGAGCGCGATAGCCTCGCACGCATAAGCTGCTTCCCCTACTCCGCCGTCACGCAATGACTTGCATATTTTCCGCAAATTCACCGTGTTGGCAAAGTCTTAATTTACAAATGCAAATTCAGAACATTTTACTGAAATTAGTTAAAATCTTTATATAAATTTTCTTAAAATGTGAGGTCCCTACCTTCAAAATTGCACCTGCAGTAATTGTTACAACAACAAACATTATCTTCCTTCTAATCATCGTAGAACCATTTTTTTTTGTTCCTGTAATCAAAACTCATCACTGATTATGGACTGAAACTGCAATTTAGTAAGACTAAATTCAAGCAAGTTATTTCATTTTTTTATAAGAAAAGCCGCCTTTCCCTGCTTTCAGCCATTTTGGACCAACTTCAAACAGAACAAAAATATTTGAGTACTGCTTTGGGTACAGCAGGTGTTGAAGATGAAAAATCTGCACATGTATCGCTTTAAAACATTTTTCTCAAAAAGAAGGTACCTGAATAAAAAGGAAATCTGTGAACAACAAACAGTTTTCTTGACAAACTATTTACTTTTTAAAGCAAAAAATTTTACGCAAGCTTTCAACTCATAAAAATACACATTATTACAGATTTCTAAGGATCTGCGTGCATTATTGCCAAAATTAGAAAGTGACCAATTTTTACGGTTTTCAGTTTCTTCTAAGCACAAAAATTAACCGATTTTGAAGTAAATTTAATCGAATCGTAGATCTTTTCAATGTATTTAATTTATTATAAAACTTTTCTCCATGCAGGTTCACATCTTGGTCGCAATCTTCAAAAAACATGATTTTGAAAACTTTAAACAGTGCGTATTAATTTTCGGACTTGAGTTGCTTGTTGAAAACATGCTGACCTTCATCCTGGATATAAACACTACACAAATATCACTATTGCTTCCACTGTAGAATTGTGTCACTACGAAATGCTTCACTGACTAGCCTATAACAGATATATGAGGACGTCAAAAAATACTAGGACTAGCTAGAAGAATTAATGGTCGTGGAGATCAAGAAAATCGGACTTTCAACGAGGACGAGCCATGAGAACCGCGGTCGGGCACGCTCTTTTGATTCCATTTTTCTCTCTCTGCAGCACCTCCTCAGCGCAGCAGATTAGCTCCTCTTTCCAGAAACTTTCTGAAGAGAGTGTGCGGCTACTACTAATTGAGGAGGCATAAATGCAGGGGTTTTTATACAAGAAAAAAGAGAAGGAGTAATTGAAAGCTGGGCTGATCCACTTACATCAAAGCCAGTCTTTAGGTAAATTAAGTCTTGATTTGGCATTTCGCATCTGGCATCTTTTCATTTGAAAATGAGAAGTTCTCCATTAACAGTAGACGTTCTCATAAGAACATCTTTTAAAATTCGTTACTTTAAGTGTTTAAATCTGTAAATTTTTAGTTTGAAAGGCTCTCAATTTGATATCTTACCATTTTTTACTTATTAAAATCAGAAAAATTTTCAATTGAAAACGTCAAAGGCATACAATAACGGAAGCACGTAATTTTTTGTTGTCTCCTAGACTTATATTGCAACAGAAATGTATGCATTTGAAACTGAAAAACAGAGAAACATTGCTTAACCGCAAAGTTGGTCTTAGCTGACCAATATTCTGTAAGCCAAAAGTTGAACAAATCCTACAACACCATAGATTGATCTAAAATAATAACATCGCAACTGGCAAATGCTAAAGACAATTAAGGTTTTAATGAAAAAGTTTTTTTGGGTTCTAATCGTGTTAATAACTACGAATCTTGCCAACGTTTCGTGAGCATTGCAATTCACTTCTTCAGGGCTAACCTGAAACTAAAGTTTCAAGTTACATCCAAGGTGTTACAGAACAAATAGGCAGAATTCTCAACATACACAATATTCAAACCATATTCAAAACACCTGCTAAAATAGGATAACTTCTAAGCAAGCCTAAAGATGAAAAGGCACCTCTTAGTGATCCTGAGGTATATAAGATCCCTTGCTCTTGTGGTAAAGTCTACATTGGAGAAACCGGGAGAGCAGTGAGCTAGCGTGTAAAGGAAAATGAAAGTAAAGTCAGGCTAAAACACTTCACGCAATCAGCAGTAGCTAAGCATTACATCAAAACCGGACATAGCATTTTATTTGACAAAACTACCATTATCGCAAAAACATGTAATATTTTCCCAAGAATACACAGAGAAGCAATTGAAAACTTAAAACACCCTGATAACATAAATAGGGACAGCGGATATAATACCAATCCCATTTGGCTTTCCGTTCTCCCGGTTTCTTAAAAAAAGACTTGTTTGGCCAATCAGGTTCAACCAGCCTTCATAATGGGGCGCTTTGGCCAATCACAGGCATCATAGAGAGCATATATATATAAGAACAACATAACTTACAACTTCAGTTTCAGGTTAGCCCTGTAGAAGTGAACTGCAATGTTCACGAAA
>JAUELO010000280.1:2215697-2228624 GCA_032357855.1 Amphibolips quercusostensackenii | reverse complement strand
TAGTCCAGTAGGTTAAGACAAGACTATAAATCAGTCCAACTAATTATGGCAAGACATGTTATAAGTCATAAGACGCTTACTCGCATTGGAATAATATTTATACTAAAAACATGTCATGCCTTTGTTGGTTGGACTGATTTATAGTCTTGTCTCAACAGACTGGACTAATAACACGTCTTGCCTTTGTTGATTGGACTGACCTACAGTCTTGTCTTAATTATCTGGACTACAAAATATCTTTGGTAGACCAGACTGTCTTTTGCCTTGACTATTTTGAAAAATCTTCACATTGCCAGGGCAGTCCCATTACATTGCCTTTAGTGGCTGGACTGGCTTTTCCTGTGACAATTGGACTGATCTACAGTCTTGTTTTCATTGACTAAACTGTCTTCCACCTTTAATATTTCGAACAGTATTTACATTGCCAGGACAGCGCCATTTAGTTGACCTTATTAGCTGGACTAGTCTTACCAGTGTTTCTTGTATTGTCAGTATTTGTGCTGATCACAATTTATTAAAAAATCTGCACCTTATCTTTAAGTTTCAAGCAGGACATTAGATTCGCTTGTGGTCATATTTTTTGCGTTTAGCCCCACCTATCTCAAAACTTTTGATTTTTTGGACTAGTACCTATTAGGCTTTGAACTATATTATATTGCAATTTCAGATAATATGACCAGGGCCGGTTTTAATGTAAATTGTGCGGGGTCCTTTGTAACCAAAAATGGAAAAGATAAATTTTTAGTTAATAGAATTAATGAAAAAAATGAATTTTAAGCGAAATAGCTGAATATTTAAGTAAAGTTCTAGTTACAAAAAATTAATTGACTAAAAGCGTGGAAAAAGGGAAGATTCAATTCTGGCAATTAATTTTTTTTTCAAAATTTTTCTGCATATTCAGCTAGTTTCGACTTCCACTTCTAGAAGATAAACAACCATCTAGGCCCAACAAGGAATGTTTTAGAAAATTTTGAATTTTGAAATAGGAAAAAAGTTAAAATTTCTTATATCAAGGTATAAATTGCTATGGTTCTGGAAATTATTTGTCTTACCTTCAAAAAGTGTTTCGTAAAATTTACGTAATTTGAATATTTGTCAAAACTTAACGATTATTCCTTAAAAAAATGTAGAAAATTTCTTTAAAAGCTAATTTGAAAATTTTAATGTGCTTGTAGGCAGCCTTGATTTGGTCGTGACATAACAACTGGCACTCGAAAATTGCTATTCATGAAAATTCATGACAATTATATGAAAATCGGATCATTCTAATACCCAATTTGTCCATCAAATAAAAAATCCGAAATATGTATAAGGGTGAAAATTGTACAGTTGACAATATCATGTCTCTGGAATATTATATGCTTGTGTTTAGAAGAATATTGTTTTTCAATAACAGGATTTTATTAGGCGTATTTCCACCAATAATATTTTAATCTGCCAATTATTTTTATTTTACTCCGTATCCAGATAAATTCGATTTAATAAGAGTGAATGTCATTTGTTAACGTGTCTCTGACTAACTGTTTTAAATTTATAGCTTTATACTTTTTAAAAGAAATCTTAAGATCTAATTTTGAAATAAACGTATTATTTAATGCCCAATTGCAGAAATAAAAAATAGCGTTTTTTCTCTTTCCCAATTACAGTTTCAACGTTATAATCACTTTTTGAATGTCCCCTAGTTTATGTGCCATCCTGTAGTGACTAAAAATCTAAATTCCTAGCGAATTTACCAAAATACATTTAAAACACCTTAAAATCATTGATATAGTCGGAAATCTGGCAAAATCATTTAAAACTCCTAAGACCTTACAGGTCCTCTAAAATCGTTCCATTTTTTTTAAATTTAGGAAATTATACCTTAGGATCTTTTCAAATACTATAATATACATGAAGTATTTTGAAATCCTTAGAAATCCTTTAAAATTTTTAGAGCTCTAGAAAATTCTTTCAAACTTTGAAAAGTACTCTAAATTTTTTTCATACTCTTTAAAGTATGAAAATCTATTAGAAAATTTCTTGAAATTGTTTTAAAAAACCTAAAATCTTTAAAATCCTTTAAAATTTCTCTAATTTATTAAAATCTATTAAAAATTCTTCACAATCTTTGAAAATACCCAAAAATATTTTAAGACATTTGAAATCCTTTTAATGCATTAAAATCTATAACAAATTCCTTGGAATCTTTGTAAATACTCTAAAATATTTCAAATGCTTTGAAATCCTTTCGAGTTGTTGAATATTTCTTGAAATCTTTATATATATATATTCTAAAATATTTTAAATTCTTCATAATCAATTCAATTTATCGAAATCTTTCGAAAATTTCGCAGAATTTTTTTTGATACCCTAAAATATTTTAAATCCTTTAAAATTATTTCAACTTATTTAAAATTTCTTAAAATTTTTGTATATATCCTAAAATATTTCAGATTCTTGATAACCCTTTTAATTTTTCAAAATCTATAAAAATTTTTCTAGAATCTTTGAAAATTCTCTAAAATATTCCAAGTCCTTTAAAATTCTTTCAATGTATTAAAATCTATTTGAAATTCCTTGTAATTTTCGTAAATACTCTAAAATATTTTTAATGTTTCAAATCCTTTCAATTTGGATAAAATTTTCAGAATCTTTAAAAATACCCTAAAATATTTTGAACTCTTCAAAATCCCTTTGATTTTTCAAAAATACCTTAAAATATTGTAAGTCCTTTATGATTCTTTAAACGTATTAAAATCTATTGAAAATACCTCAAAATCTTTTCAAATATCCTAAAATATTTTAAATTGTTCGAAACCCTTGAATTTAGAGAAAATTTTTTTAAAATCTTTCAAAATATGTTAAAATATTTCAAATCGTTTAAACTCCTTTCAATTTTTAAAAAATACCCTCAAATATTTTAAGTCCTTTATAATCCTTTAAATTTATTTAAATCCATTGGAAATTTCTTGAAATGGTTGTAAATACCGTAAAATATTTTAAATCCTTCAAAATTATGTTTAATTCATGTAAATATGTTAAAAATTTCAAGGAATCTTTTTAAATATCCTAATATCTTATAAATCATGTATGAAATCCTTCCAGATCTTTTGAAATTCAAGCAAATTTTTTAAAACTGCATGAAATTATTGAAAACCTGTGAAATTTTCTTAAATTTATAAAAAATTTTAAAATCATTAAAAACATACGAAAACTTCTAATTTCTTTGAAATTCTTTGAAATTAAAACAAATGTTATAAAATGTTTAGAAAATTTGGATATTTATTGAAATCCCATAGAATTTTTTTGACGTTTTATGAAGTCCATAGGAGTCATTAAAAGTACTCTGAAACTTTTTAAATTCTATGAAATTCTTCATAATCCTTATAAAGTTTGGGAAAATCGTCGACTTCCGTAAATATTCAATACAAACTGAGAAGACAAAAAAGTCAATAAGATGAGAATTCCATAACGGTAATTATTTTTTTAGTTACCTGTATTATACAGAATAAAAATAATAGAGCCTTAATGTTCAGTAACCACATTTTAACACTCAAAAAACAGATCTAATTGTCATTTTAACTTACAAAATATCGTAAATGGTTTATATCGAAAGATTCTTATTAAATACAAAAAATTATAATTCTAAAATCAGAGCGTACTTTTTCTTGAAAATCATTATTTCTACTCTTATTGTCAATAATATGAATAGAAAAGAACGATTCATGTTGGTCTTAAATTCTTCTTTCATTCAATTAAAAATCAACTAATTTCAACTTTTTGATGTTCGACCATAAAAGCGTTGCATACCATTTTGTCCAAATTTCGGGAAAAAATTGACCAACTGGCTTTTACTATGTAAGCAACTGATTGATCGCACATTGTAAAGATTAATAAGTGCTTATATTGAAAAAAGTTATTGTTGTGTAGGATTTGATACACTGAAGCGAAGTCTTCTGTTACTGTTGATTGATGAGAGTATGGTGAAATTAGGTTGTTTTCCCCAAGGGCTTAGACAAAATTTCCACGTTCGGCTAGAGGTTATCTACGAATTTATCGGACAATCTTGTGACCTTCATTAATTGCGAGCAAGTAAAACGTGTATCTGACAAGTAGCTTTGCAATGCCAAGATAAGTTTACACGAACTGCAGATGTTTTCTAGGGTATACTTTAAAATTAAAAAGTGTCCCATAAATTCTTAAGGCAGGAAATCAAGAAATAAGTAAAAGAAAATAATCGAAAAAGTGTAAAAAAGCGTGTATAATAAACAAAAATTCTTATGTAATTCTGGATAAGCTCAGATGCAGAATTTTATATCATATAAATAATTATTGTAAAATAAAACAAGATATATTTTCCTCTTTCTATTTATTGGATATTCGTGCCTTAGATTTCTCTTCTATCTTTATGGATGTTGTGAATTATTCAAATCTGTGTCGACCAAATTATTTATTCAATGCTTTATTTTATGAAATAGAATCCACGGGGAAAATCGAGTTTCATCGCTATTTCTTGAAAGACTTTTTGACGAAAAATATTATTATTCGAATGTATACATTATCTTTTTTTTTAAGAAGAGAGACCAGGCGAGAAGAAATATTTGAAACTTTGAAGAATATTCAATGTATCATGAATGGAATTCCTATGGAATTCGCAAGACTTCTATTATCTGAAAAAGAGAATTTCCTTTAGATATGAATAAAATTCTTCAATAAAATCACAGTCTTCATATAAAGCTCGAAAAGACACTTTCATAAATCATGTATTTCAACAGATCGCCTGACTTAAAACGGCTTCTACTACTGATACGTTATACAGTTTTCGCTAATTATTTATAATGATCATCGATCATTTATTTGAATTCATAATTTGTTTAAATGCTCGAAAAAATGAAAATTACTGATTTTATCTCACAAATAAAGCATTTAAATACAGACATATTCTTCCAAATATTCCCCTCGTTTACGTTTTTTTAAATAATTCAAAGAATTTACAAAATTTAAAGTTAGTTTTTAATAAACATTCTTTATTCTTCTTTTTATTGTTTTTCGCTAAAATGAATTTAAAAAACCTAATCCAAAAATCTAACTATGTTTCGCTGGAAGTAAATTATTTTTAAGTGAAAAGTCTACTATTATATTTTTGTTCAAAATTCATCTCTTTTGTTTGAAAATTCCACTAATTAGTTTAAAATTTTATAATTATACTGAAAATTCGTTATTTTGCTTAGCTCAAAATTAATTTTCTTAACGGAAAAATAAATTAATTCATTTTTAGCTGAAAATTGATGGTTTTCAGTTGGAAATTCAACGATTCAATTGTTCATTAAAAATGTATCTTTTTTTTTTAATTTAACTGTTTTGTAGAAAATTAGCTTTTTCTTTTCTTTAAAAATCAATTTTTTAAACTTGAAACTGAAATATTTTCTTCTTGGGTGAAAATTGGTAATTCTTAGTTAAAAACGCAAGTACGTGATTGAAAATTGATGTATACTGTAGTAAATTTACTTTTCTTAGTAGAAAATTATTATTTTTGATTAGAAACGCAACTACTCAGTTAAAAATTTTAATATTTTTTGTTTTAAATATTTTTATTGTGGAAATCAATTTTTTTCTGCAAATTTAGATATTCTTCTTCGGTTTAGTTGAAAATTAAATTTTGGTTTGAAAATTCGCGTTCTCAGGTCTGCTTTTTTGAGAATTCACCTTTTTGGTTTAAAAATTAAAAATTAATTTTTTTCTTCATGAAAGCAAAACACTTTCTTGGTTTAAAATTTATCTCTTTTGGTAGAAATGTTATCTCTTTGGGTTCAAAGAGCAACTGTTTGATTGCAAATTAAGCTGTTTTAGTTAAGGATTCAACTATTTTTTTGAAAAATCGTCTTTTTCGTCCTTTTCGTTGAGATTTTATGTCTTGCTTATCAAAATTTGAACTACTTGGTTGAAAGTTTAACTTCTTTGTAAGAAATTAATTTTTTTTGCAAAGATTCATCTTGTTAGTTGAATGTTCAATTATTTTGTTTAAAATTCAACTATTTTGTAAAAATTTTAATTATTTTGTTTTTGATTCATCTTTTATCAGACAAAAATTGAATTTTTGTTTGGACCATTCGTATTTTTAGATAGAAAATTTGTTTTTTCGAATTGTAAATTCAACTGTCCTTCAAAGAATTTATGTTTTTGGCTTGAGCATTTAACTGTTTGATTAAAAATCTAACCATTTTTTTTAAATTTATTTTTTTTTCTTGAAAGTTTATCTATTCAGTTTTGAATGCAACTATGTCTAAAATTATTTTTTCTGCTTGTTGAAAAATCATCTTTTTAAACATTTTTGTCTTTTAGCTTGAAACTCATCTCGTTTGTTGCACATTGCTCACTTTTGGTAGAAACTTAATCTTTTTTGGTTGAAAATGCAATTATTTTCTTGCAAATTCAATATATTTCTACCTAAAACTTCAATTATTCTATGTATTTTGTATTAAATGTGATACCAATACAATAATAATTCTATTTAAAATAATTTATTCTTCTATTTCCATAAAAAATCACCCTGTTTCCTCTGTTTTGAGAAAATTTTGAGCTTTGAAATGTGTTAAAATATCATTATATTATGTTTTTTTGTATGTTAAGCGTTTATCAAATGAAATTGACGAAAATAATTTGATTAGAGGGGGAAGGGGTATTCGTATTTAATACATCATTCTTGGGTATTCAAAAAGTTTTCAAAATAGCGTGACGTAGTTTTTGAACGACCCCTTATACTGCAGTGATTTTTGGTAATACTGATTAAGATGAATAATTTAACCAGAAATTCACTTGCATACTGTACGTCTGATCCAAATTTGATGCTACTGCTTCATTTTTGGCAAAAATGCGTATAATACAGATTTTTACTTTCTTGATAACTGCCTCAATACTCTTTCGAAGTACATTTTTTTACAAGTTTGATTTAAATGTTTCGCCTGACCAAACATGCATTAACTACTGAAAGCCTAACCAAAATAGTATAAGTTTACTGACTTTTGTCACTTTATATACTCAGCTTCAGTATCATTCTTAAATAACTTACTTTTCTTTTTACACCTTTTATAAAAATAATTTATCTACTCTTGTGTCAACTACTGATTTTTCACTCCTTTTATAAAATTTCTTTATCAATAAAGTGTATTGATAAAGCAAAACAACCTTTTTGTTTCGACTCTATTCAGGCGATTTTATAAAATCGTCGTAAAATCGTAAAATCGTCTAGACGAAGTCGAAAAAATGTTTTATTTCCTTTATCAATGCCATTGTTGTTTCCCTGACGTAAAGTTCTAAAAATATTTACTATTTTAAAATTAATTTCATACAATAAGAAACAGTATATTTATCAAAAACAAATTCAATATATTTTGCTGATTCTAGACACTTAAATATATATATATATATATATTTATATATATTTATATATTTATATTTATATTTTTCGTTAAGAATTCATATTTTGTTTGAAATTTAAATTATTTGGTTACAAATATAATCATTTTGTTAAAGGAATAACGATTTTATTAAAAAAATTTTTCATTAGAAAATTCGTCTGGTTTGTTGATTTTTTATTTTGATTAATAATTCAACTATTTTGTTGAAAAGTCGTTTTCTTGTCGTTGAAAAATTATCATTTATTCTGAAAATTCAAGTATTTAATTGACAATTGATCTTTTTCAGTCGAAAACTCAACTACGTGGTTAAAAATGCATGCATTTTGTTAGAAATTTTGTGTTTTCTGTAGAAAATTATTCTTCATGGTTAAAAATTAATTATTTTAGGTAAAAATTCGACTACCTGGTTGAAAACTGAACTTTTTTGTTAATTTTTTTTCCTTCAAGCATTTATTATTTTGGTTAAAAGCTCCTCTCTTTACTTGAAAATTAAAGAATTTTGTTGAAAAATCTTTTTTTTTTTTAAATTATCATTTGTAGTAAAAGATTTAACTGTTCAGTTGGAAATTGATGAATTTTGTGTGAAATTTGTATTTTTTGTACGAAATTATTCTTCTTGGTTAAAAATTTATCTTTTTAGTTGATAATTAAACTATGTAATCAAAAATTCGCTTTCTCTTGGAAAATTCTTTTTCTTAACTAGAAATTTAACTATTTCAGCTCAGGATTCATCTGTTCATCAACTGTTTTATTAAAAATTTGTCTTCATGTGTTGAAGATTTATCTCTCCAGCTGACAATAACTATTTTGTTGACAGTTTTTTTCATTTTTGGTTTAAAATTAAGTTTTTCTTGTTAAAAATTTATTTTTTAAAAATTAAAATCTAAGAGCGCAATTAAAAATTCTCGTATTTTGTCAATAATTCGTCTTTTTTGGTAAAAAATTAACCTTTTTAGTTTAAAAATAAACTTTGAAATTGATAATTCACCAAATGGTTGAATAGTCAACTTCTTTCTCTTAAATTAATTTTTGTTGGTGGAGATTTATCAGATATGAATAAACTTGTGTGGAAATTAATAATGGTTTAGCAAATGTAGATCATTTTGATCTAACGTTGATAATCAAAATGATGTGCTATTTGTTACTATTGAAAAAGAGAAATTGAATATCCGGTAAGTAGTAAAATCATGTTTGTTATTTTGTCATTCATTCTAACAGAAGAGAAGCATTCTGGAAGAACCTGTTTTATTTTAAACCTCATTGTTACCGCCATTACAATAGAAGTCTATCTTTATTAGTGCAAAGAAAGACTATTGTAAAGCTTCCAGAATTATTTGATTAGTTGACAAGAAAGGTGCTGAATTCAAAAAAAGGGAACAGAACTTTTTACTAACGTATATGAATGTAACCAGAGTTTTTTATATTATTTTATGTTTATTACAGAGTAATTATTTAAACCAAGATTAATTTGATTAATGAAAATCTGATTTGTGTTTGCGATTAGCAAGATAACTGACTACCAATATGAATTCCGATATTTATGCAAATGAGTGCATTTAAGCCGTCATAATTTACGGTGGAGCATGGATTTGCATCGAAATTCGAAATTACAGCATTGCATTATGAAATCTAAAGATTCTGTATTTACCACATCGATTTTTTTTTTCTAATTACATTCGGATTCTATCCTGATAGTTATCAAATTTTATATTTCTGCGAGTTTATTTTCAGAAAATATATCTATGAAATTAAATTTTACTTTTTTGTTATAGATTATATTTTTAATTAACATGTTTTTATCAAACCCAATAGTTTTCCCCCAAACTATTATTAGGATTTTTTTTAGAAAGAAATAATTTTTTCAGTGAATAAATCAATCCAATTTCTTTGAATGTCACTTAATACTACATGATATGATACTTATTAGGAATATATTTATCATCTATAAAATCTCTGTAAATTTAATTTAAAATTTTAATTTTGAATGCGCAATCGTGAAACAGCTTAATTTTTAAAGAATTAAAACTGTACTTTTTAAAAATCTTTTTTACTGAAAGTTAAATAATCAACATTTTATTACTTATTCGTAAAGATAATAATCATTCAGTAGGTTTTTAGCGGACATTTAGTTTTTTTTCCATTTAAAAAAATTCTTTTGTTCTTTAAGGTTCTTCATGCAGTTTTTATTAAAAATGAGCATAATTAATAGCCTGGAGAAATGTTCAAAAACCGAAAAATGATTAGAAATCTGTTTCTATTTTAGAGGCGACCCTAAGTATTTTAGATTTCTATTGATAATGTTGATGCTGTTATTGTACACAATTCTTCAATTGATAGCACTGATGATTAAAAAATTAAAAATTGAATTCTTTCCAAAACAATAATAGTTTCAAATTAGAATATTGCAAATGTGAGGAACATTTGACAAATTATTTTGTTTTAAATTTCATATTGAAAGCCTTGATAGTCAGTTTCAGTGTTGGGTGAGTTCCTTTTTATTTAATAACTAGTTACAGTTACGTTACTTGTATATGTCACTGTAACTAGCTACAGTTACTAGATAAAGTAACTTCAAGTTACCTAAAAAGATAATTCATAAAAACTTAATTTCATAAAAAATACGCATTATTTGAAGTAAATACAAAATACACAATATATTTTAGCAAGTTAACAACAGTATATATTCAGACTGAAATTCAAATTAATAGATATGTCACACAGAATATCCTACGGTATTAGATTATGAGCGGGTTTTGTTTTTTCGCATTCTTCGTCAGGATCGGCACAATTATTTGTTTAGCTGATTTTATTTTTGTGAGCCATTGAAAATGATTTTTCAGATTGAATTTCTCGTTAAAATCACGATTCACGTATTTGAATTCAGGAAATCTAACTCCATTTTTCACGATACTATGCAAATCATAACTTCCGACTGATAAAATAGTTGAAAAATACTAAAATATTTCAAATTTCCAACAAAACACATTTTTCATGGTTTATTTTGAAACGCTTTAAATTCCTAATATTTTATGCGTACGTATTGCATTTTTAACCAACAGATGATTTTTCAACAAACCAGCTAAATTTTCTACTATGAAGATGAATTTGAAATATTGGTGTTGAACTTCCATTAAAAAAAGAGTTTAGTCAAATTTTTCAACCAAACAGTTGTGTTCTCAACAAAAAAATATGCATTTTTTTAGCAGAAGAAATGAATTTCATAAACAAAAAGAACACTTTTAAACACAAGAGTTGAATTTTTAAGCCAAAAGGATGAAATGACATAAAAATTTACTTTTCAACACAAGAGCTGTACTTCCTACAAAATAGTTAAATTTTTTACAAATGAATGAATTTTAAGCCAAATGGTAGAATTTCCATAAAGAAATTCTACATCTTCTACAAAAAAATGGATTTTAAACCAACTAGTTGATTTTTCGATAATTTTTAATCCAAAAAGAAAAATTTTCAACAAAAGAGTAACATTTACATAAAAGCTGAATTTCTGAAAAAGTTAAATTTTCAAAAAATAGTTAATTTTTAACCAAATAGTTGATTTTTTACACCCCCCCCCCGCCGAAAAAACGCATTTAAAATAAAATGATTAAATTTGTAATTAAAATCATGAATCTTCAACCAAACAATTCATTTTGTATCAAAAGTAGTTCAAGTATTAACCAAGTAGTTAAATTTTCATGAAAACAAAATTGTTCAACAAAATACCTAAACCCTCGACAGAATATTTTACCAAAAGAGATAAATCTTTTAACCAAAAATAACACTTTTCAACAAAAGTGTTAATTTTTAAGCCAAAAGGATGAATTTAAAAAAAAAGTTACTTTTCAACCAAACGGCTGGACTTTCTACAAAATACTATAATTTTTTTACAAAATACATGAATTTTTAACAATATGGTTGACTTTTCATATTGAAATTATAAATCTTTTACAAAAAAGTTAATTTTCAACCAATTGGTTGATTTTTGAATCATTTTCAAACCAAAAAGAAGAATTTTCAAAAAAAGTTAATTTTCTGATCAAATCGTAAAATTTTTCTACCCCTTCTTTTTTCTAAAAAAATGCATCATTTAATTAAATTTTTATCTAAAATTATGAATCTTAAACCAAACAACTTATTCTGTATGAAAGTAGTTTAAGTTTTAACCAAGTAGGTGCACTTTGATCTAAAAAAGACAAATTATCGTTAAAATAGCTAAACCCTCTACAGAATATTTTACCAAAAGAGATGAATTTTTGAAGCAAAAATAACACTTTTCAACAAGAGTGTTAAATTTTTAAGCCAAAAGGATGCATTAAAAATAAAAGAGTTACTTTTCAACCAACTAGTTGAATTTTATACAAAATAATCGAATATTTAACAAAATAATTAATGAATTTTTAACCAAAATATATAAATTCTCAACAAAAAATATAATATTTAATATTATCTTAACTAAAAAAGACTTTAATTCAAAATAAAACATAGTTGAATTCAACCAAAAAGATGAATTTTCAAAAAATAGATGAACACTTAACCAAATCAGAGTTATTTTCTATCAAAAAGAGTTGAATCTTCAACCAAAAAAAATTAGATTTTGTTATTAAAAGAGTTCAAAGTTGATACAAAAAAGCCCAATTTTAACAAAGAAAGATAAATATTTTCACTGAATTGTAGAATTTTCAAGCCAAAAAGGCGAATTTTCTTTAAAAAAGTTGCATTTTCAAACCGAAAGTATAAATTTTCAACAAAAAAGTTACTTTTTAACCAAATAGTTAAAATTTAACAAAATAAATGAATTTTTAACCAAGTATTTGCATTTTTAAACAAAATAGATGATTTCTTGATAGAAAATATAATAGTTGAAATTATTTTAATCAAAAAAGATTTTAATTTAAAATAAATCATGGTTAAATTTAACAAAAAAAGATCTAAAAACCTTTCCTAATAGGAAATATACAAAAAAACAAAGAGTAAGTGCAAATCAACTAAAATTAAAGTTTTAAGTTACTGCAAAAATTGTAAATAAGTTACGTTACATTTAAAATTTTTTTGCTTCAATTTTAAATGTGAAAAATTGTCTACTTCTTTCAATTCTTAAAAATCGTAAAATATCAAACTGAAAGACTTCATATTTGCGCAATTTTCAGTAAAAAAATTTGTAATGAAACATTTTTGAATTTTATGCCTTAGAATAAATTCCAAGCAATACAAAATGAAGAAAATCAATTAAATTATTATATATTTGATAATTTTTTCCAGCATATTGAGCATTCTAAACTCAACAGAAAGAAAACCATTTTAAGTTGAAAGACTTTAAAAAGTGCAATTTCAAAAATTGGATTTATAGCGACAGTGCTTATCATTCGTTTTTTCCCGCAAAATTGTATTATTAATCTTACTTAAAATTTTGTTTATATTCATAATTTTGAATAAAATTGATAAGTATCATAACAAAAATTAATAACATTTTTAGAAAGGCTGTGTCTCGTCGTCCCGAAAAATTGGGCGACTTGGAAAAGGGGATAGGCTA
>JAUELO010000280.1:2072547-2087460 GCA_032357855.1 Amphibolips quercusostensackenii | reverse complement strand
TACCTGACCCAGAGCAAGATCCCCGTCGAGCTCCAGCCTTCTTACAGCCCTGACATGGCTCCGTGTGACTTTTTTTTGTTTCCTTAACTGAAGAGAGAGCTGAAAAAAAGCACTGGAAGTCGGTGAATTACATCAAAGCTCACGATACAAGGTTCCTAAGAAGCATTCAATTCGAGAAGTTCCATGGTGCATTCCAGGTGTAGCAGAATCATCACCGCAAGTGTATTACTGCAGGAGAAGATTATTTTGAGGAATTTTAACCATTTGTACCGATCAGATCAATGAATCTATTCTTTGCAGAAAATGCACATTAATTTCATAATGCACCCTGTATGACCAGAAGTATACTTGACGGCATTAACGTTAGAACAGGATGACCATGGCGGATGATTTTAAAAAGTCAAAGTTTTAAAAGGCATCTTAATTTTTTAAACTCAAAATTTTTTATGTTTAGGGCTTAAAAACGTGATATTAGTGAAATAACGGAAAATATAGGCTAAACCAGTTTTCAAAATGATAAGATTTTTCATCATAAATAATCTCTCGATGTAGAAAAATGTCGTTATTTTCGATCATCATTGATTGCCTTTTTACTTTATAAATGCAAATTGCAATTTAATTTCCTTAGATACATTACTTTTGATTACAATAGATTACTTTTGACATAGGCGCGCACTTGTAGCGTGCTCATGTGAATTTTTGATATAAAAAATGTTAATATTTTTAAAGTGCACAATCATAAATTGGTAAATAATCTGAAGTTTTTGAAATAGGATTAGTATTTCAATTGATCTAGAAACAATTCATTTTTTTCATGATCAAGATGTTTTTTACATTTGAATAATATTTATAATAGATAAAATAGATAAAATTTCAAATGAGAAAGTGAATTTTTAACAACATTTTAACTTTCTACTAAGTGAATAAAATTTTAATTAAAGAAGTGGCTTTTCGAATAATGAAATAATTTTTTTTTTAAAGTTCAACTTTTACCAAGTTATTTAATTTTCAATCAACGAAAGTTATTTTTCACCAAAAAAGACAAAATTTTAATAAAATACATACGTTTTCAACCAAATTGTTGAATATAATACCAAAAATAAAATTATAAAATATGCAGATGAAGAAATTATTTTAAAATGAATTAAGAATTTTTTTAAAAATAGTTAAATTTTCAACAAAAGAGATGAATATTTGAGTAATAAAATAAATCTTTAACAAAAAAGTTCTGTTTCCGACCAAATAATTGAATTTTTATTTAAAAAGTTTTATTTTTTACTAAAAAATACAAATTTACAAGGAAATACATACATTTTCAAACAAATTGTTGAATTTCCTTACAAAAATAGAATATCCAAATTTTTTGTTTGAAATTCTATTTTAAAAAATACAACTTTTAACAAAATAGTTACATTTTTTAGCAAGGGAGATGAATATTTGAACGAAAAAATAAGTCTTTAGCAATGGAGTTCAATTTTCAATTAAGAAGATTAATTTTGTACCAAAAAAGACGACCTTACAATAAAATTCATTAATTTTTAATTAAATTTTTCAATTTTCAACTGAAAACTATTATTTTTAACCACGAAAAAAATAATTGAATTTTCACTTTAAAAAATAATTGAAACAAATTTATTAAAAATAGTAGTTGAATTTTAAACCAGAGAGAAGTATCTTTAAATACTAAAATGAATTTTTAATAAAGGAGTTGAATTTTGAACCAAGCAGTAAGTAAATTTTCAACAAAGAAGATTAATTTTTTATCGAAAAATATAGGTTCACAATAAAATATATAAATTTTCAACCAAATTGTGGAATTTTAACACTAAGTAGAATATTAAAATTTTAGGTCAAAAATATTTTTAAAAAACAATTTGCAACAGAATAGTTGAATTTTCAACAAGAGAGATGGCTCTTCAAATAACAAGATAAATTTTTAACAAAAAAGTTAAATTTTCAATCAAGAAGATTAATTTTGTACAAAGAAGACAAACTTGATATTGAGTCAATTAGTTTTAACAAAGTTGTTGAATTTTTAATTCAATACGAGCAATTTTTTAACTCGCAAGTTTGAGCGCGCCTAGGGCGCGCGTCTGTTGTATCTCTCGCTCCGCGCTCGATAATATATATACATCGCGCTTCGCGCTCGGTAATGTATCTCGCGCTACGCACTCGAATGATTTTTGCCCTACGCTTCGCGCTCGGCTCTTTTCGGTTTTCGCACTCCATGCTCGGCTTAGATAAAAAGACGATATTTACTTGCAAATATTATGAAATTATCAAAACCTCTACGATTTGAGTTATTTTCAAATTTGGTTTTATTTTACATTGAAAAGAAAGTTAATTTACTCAAGGCTTTATCGGCCTTAAGGAACACATTCTCATTACCATAACCGCGCTTTGCGCTCAATTTTTCATATGTATTTATATAATTCGCTGATTATTTATATAATAACAATAATTTTTTATTGTATCTTTTTGTGCACGAAGAAATTTCTGCACGACTACGATAACCTATGATATAACTATAACATCATTGGAATGCTTTGCATTTTTGTACACTTTTTTAAATTTCAAAGAAAAACTTTTAATTCCTCAAGCTTTGGTTTGACTTACTGAAAATGCTACCAAAAATCGTAAATATTATTTTTGGTCAAACATTGTTTGTTTCAATTATTAAAAACTATGTTCAAAATAAAAAGAAGCACGCTGAGTTATATGAAAAATCAATTGTTTATTTATAATATCATTTTTCACCTTTAAAAAAAAACTATGCATCCAATCAAAAAATGATTGATAACAAATTTGTCGTTTTTTTGGGTGAATAACTTTTGTTTTTTGTTTTTTTGTAGCTTGTTTCATTTCTCCAAAAATTTAAATTTTTCATTTTTAACGTCTTTTTTTTAATAAAGCAAAAACCACGAGTCCTATTAAGAAGTGATCTATGACAAATTTGTAGATCTTTTTTGGTTGCATAATTTTTGTTGTATCATTTTTTTTTGTATCTTGAATAGTTTGACCGTCAAATAGAATTGTTTATTTTTTATTATTTTTTTTTGATGATCAAAAATTTTAACTTTAAATTTTTCAGAAAAATTTAAAACTTTGTTATAATAGTCTTGTAGGGCTTTCAAAAAGCAACGTTTTTCTCTCATTGACTTTTTTTATATTTGCGTTGTTTAGCTTGAAATTTGCATTTTCTTTTGTTTCTTTTAATTTTGAAAATGCTATAACTCTCATAATTTTTTTTTAATAAAAAAATTTGGGAGGATAAATTGTTTGTCTTGTTAAGTACTACTAATAAACGTACATAGAATTTTTAATTAAAAAAAAATAGGTCTCAGAAATTTTCAAAATGTGCTCACTTTTTGAATTTTCATTCAAAATAGCTGGCTAACAAACTTGTACTTTTTCTTCAGGCTTTAAACAAGTGTGATATAGGTCAATCCAATCAGATTATTTTTTCGAAAGTTATTGTGCCTACAGACTACAGACATTTCTTTATTTTGAATGTTGTCTTTTTACAAATAAAGCAAAAACTACGCGTCCTTTCGAAAAGTGATAGCAAACGAATTTATAGATCTTTTTTGTTAGCATAATTTTTGTGGAATCATTTTTTTCGTGCTTGGCATAATTCAACCGTAAAATCGAATTTCAGTTTGTCATTACTTTTTGTGCAATTAAAAATTTTAATTTTAGATTTTTTTTCTAAATTCAAAAATTTGTTATGATAGTCTTGTAGGGCTTTTAAAAAGCAACGTTTTTCTGCTTTCGCCTTTTTTCATATCGTGCGTTGTTTGGCTCAAAATTTGCTTTTTCTTTTGCTTCTTTGAAATTTGAATATATTATAACTTTCAAAATTTTCATTTAATTAAAAAAAGTCATGAGATAAATTGTTTATCTTTTTGAGTGCTATTCATAACAGTATATAGAATTTCTGAATTTCAAAAAAAGTGTTCTCTAAAATTTTAAAAATGTGCACACTTTTTCAATTTTTATCCAAAATAGCTGGTTAACGAACGTGTTCTTTTTATTTAGGCCTTAAACAAGTATGCCAAAGCTCAATCCAATCTGCTTAGTTTTTCGAAAGTTATTGTGCCTAGAGACTACAGACTACAGCCAGACAGACAGCCAGTCAGAGAGACAGACACCTTCGTAAGAAACAGTTTTTCTGACTCAGGGGGTCTCAAAACGTGGAGATTTGATGAAAACCGGCAAAGTCAAATTTTAGATAAAACCAATACCTTTTCATTAGAATGAGAATGTAAAAATTGTAAGCACGAAGTGTGTAAATTTTAAAAAAATGTGCAGTCATTACAATCCAAAAAAAATTAAATTTTGAATAGAATTTTAAAAAATAGAAGCCATTATTATCTGATCCAACTCAAATTTGTAGGGCTCACTACTGTTGGGTAAATCCAACTTTTATGCACTATTGGAATACACTACTCGCAAAAAGATTTTTTTTCGATCCTCTCCAGTGTTTATCAATTTTTCGGATTTAGTAAATTTCTTCACTGCCGATGAAATTTTAAACTGGACTCATTAAAAATTTTAAAATAAAAGCAGTCAAATCTGATAAAAAAAAACATTTTTTTGCCTATTTCAAAAAAGTTCTAACTTAAACATGAATTTTGATTTTTATTTTACATTATTATTAATTCAGTTCCAGAAATACACACAACTCTTTAACGTAAAAATAAAATGCAAAGCCTGTACGTGACGGTTTCTAATACAAAAGAGTGCTGTTTTAAAATCACGGAAGGGATTGTAATGCAGATTTTTATGTTTCGTGTTCATCTAAGTTTCACGAAGAATGACACGCGATATCCACTTTCTGCTATTTCCTGGCAAGAAAGAGCCTCTATGATGAGAATTTTTGTTATTCCTTCGAGTAAAAGCAGATAGCTTTAGAAATAGACATTAGTGAAAAAAGTATATCACCAAAATTTCTACACATATATTGTGTGATTGAAAATTTATTGTCTGACTTGTTTCACCTAGCTTTTCAAGAATTTATCAAATCAAAGGAAAGTCGTCATACATTTCAAAAAAATAAAAGTAAATTTTTGATTTAGGCAAGGCCTCCTGTCATTGCAGTTAATGAAAACCAAGTTACCTTAAATTAAACTAAAAATTAATTATGCTTTCTACTACTAGTAATATATTAATACTAGGCAAAAAAACGCTCGCTACGTGCGTGATTATTGTTTCTATGTCTCACCCAATTTCTCAATTGAAATATAAGATTAATAATAGTACGAAAATTTTATATTGTATCTATTGCTCAACATAATAGTCAAGGAAAGCAAGAAAAATATTGTTAATATTTATATGTAGTATTTTTGTATGATACATAAACAATTTAACTGATGCATTTTCTATCAAACATACCAATTTCCGGCGAAAAATACTAACATAACCTATTATTGTTCCAATATTATGAATTTTCGATTTATTTATTGTTTTTTATTAACAATAGCGATTCCAGACAAATAACAATAAAATAAATATAACAAAAAGTTGCGTAAGATGGTAAATCTTCTTTTAAACCTATTGCTTTTGATTTGAAATCACCTTTTTCCTACAAGAAATATTAACACAACCTTAAATCGTTCTAAGATTATAAATATTCATTTCAAAACTTTAATTATTCTGTAAAATATAATAAAATTTTTTTTAATGCCAATTTTCGCCAATAAACACTCACATAACACAAAATTGTTAGAAGATTCTAAATATTGTTAAAATAAACATTTTATATTTTTTAAACCAATTGTTTTGTATTAAACGCTAACGTAACCTGAAATTGTCAAAAAATTATAAACCTTAAAAATTAAATGATTTTTGTTTAAAGAAATTCAAGCAGTAAAAAACGCTAGCCCACTTGAAAAACGTTAATTGCTAAAAAAATATTTAGCTTTAAAATTTAATCATTTCTGAAGAAAAATTTTCATTTCCGTTATAAACGGTAATATAATTTAAAATGATTAGAAACTGCACATCTTGACGATGATTTTTTTTAAGTGCTAAGTGTCGGTTAAAAGAACTGACGTGAAAAATTTACAATATTTACAATAATTTATTAGATAATTTGAAAGTTTTTATTTAGCTGACCAAGATAATTGAAAAAGCACAAATATTTTTCAAATCGTATAAGGTTTTCTGTGGATTTTGCTTTTAAAATTAAATATTCAAGATATGAAACAACTTTAAGTATTGAAAAGCAATTCATTTTTTTTAACAATTTTTTTTACTTCTCATAGCAAATCATCGTTATCGCCACAACGCTATTAACTAATTAGACAACACAAGAAATCAGTACTGCTGATTTTTATTTATTGTTAATTGTTTGAGCATTTTTTTATTTTTTAAATGTAACTTTTGACATAATTGTTTAAAAAATTCCTATTTTTTAAAACAATTTTCTTTGACAATATATCCCAAATTCACACTTTCTTTGAGTCGCATGGACTAATTAGTTTAAATAAAAAAATAACATGATCAATGTACCTAACTTTAAATTGTTTAAAAAATATTTTATTGTCGAAATGTAGATTTTAAGAGGAGAAAAGACAGAAAAGTTTACTTTTTTGCCAAATTTCCAATACATTTCATAAGCTCATCTTATGTTGACACTTTTTATTACTTACCTATAGTTTTTCAAACAACTGCCACTTGCTTGAAAAATTTTTATGAAAAAAAAAACAGGCAAAATGTCCACTTCTTCCGTATGACATGAACTAATTAGTTAGTTATTCGTGTTTATTTTCGACTCTAATTAAACAGTTTAAGTCACATAGCGAAGATGTACATTTTTTATATTTTGTCGAAAAAAATGGTTGAAACGAATGGAAATTGTTAAAAAAATTATAGGTTTCGGTAAAAATACAAGACATACTAGAATTCTATTAGATTTGTCAAAGAATTAGCAAATAATGACATGTTTTTGCGCTATTCCAGTTATTAGTCAAATTTGAGCAAAGATAGGTTCTTTAAACAATAAACAACAAATTAATTCTCTAATTTTTGCTCTTCTATGTTCCCAAAGATTACATTACTACAACATTATAATAATTGATTACTTTTGTCTTTTTTTTATCACCTATAATTTTCAATGTTTAAATCAAAAAGTTTCGTGCATAAATTTAGAAATAAAATAATAAACGGAAAGATAAAACTAATAAGGCAAACCAATAAGGCTATTGCCTCATTACTTTATCCCGCTGTGAGAGTATCGGTAATTTGCGATAAAATGTGAAAAAAGAATGTTAGCAACAAATAAAAATTCTTTCAGCAAATGATAATCAATAAAATAACAAACAAAACTATTAAATTTAAAGATTAAAAATGATCAGTTGTAAAAAATAGCAATTAGTAATCAATTTTTGTAATGTTGCAGTAATGTTATCTTTGAGAACTTCACAAAATGAGCCATTATCCCAAAGAAATTCGTTCGTTGGTTGTTTTTATTTGACCAGCATAATCGTTACACCCCATTTTTGAAACTGAAAAACCTACTTTCAAAAACTGGTGTCTTAAAAAAGTCACGGAAGCATTGTTGTCGCTTCTCCACAATGCCGATTGGGTAATTTGATAAACTCGAAGAAAAGAATGTTGCCAAATTCACACACACAATAAAAAATTTATGTGAATGATCATACTGACAAAAATATCATATTTTTTTAAGTGAAATTTCATTGAAAGAAAGCAACACGTACTCAGCAGTATTAACATTTGCAATTAACATTAGAAAAAGTAACTTTATTGTCAAAAATAAAAAAAAATCCACGCAGAAAAATATTTGTCTTGCTTGCTGAATATTGTTTTTCTAATCAAAAGAAATTTCTTTGAATTAAAGAAACTTTACTTTGATGGAGAACTAATAAATATTTTTTCTGAGTGTTGTATTTATACAGCAGGTGAAAGACATTTTTGAACGTTTTTGTTGAATTATTTTAATAATCTTGATTAAAAATTAAAAATTACCAACTAGGATTCCCTCTGCTTGTTCAATATAAAATTCGGCCTTCTTTTTTACTTTTCGCTTATTAGATATAACAAATTTTACTTAAAAATTGACACATTAGAGGTTTTGCATATTTTCGGATATGATGAAAATATTTAAAAAATTAATATTTTAAGGTTTAGCATTTGACTACGAATAAATTAAAGTAGGCTGTTTTTATTCAACAACGCTTAATTTGAACTTTGACGTATTTTGTTTATTCAATTTTCTTTACAAAAAAATTCACTAATTGCTAAATTCCTAAGATCTGCAACGAATACTTTGCATCCTTATAGAGAAAGATTTGTAATGGTAACATTTTCAAACATTTTTCATTAAATTTAATTAAATCTTTCTTAATTTAAAAATGTCTGATACAATATTCTAAGTGATTTTCCAAATTTGTGTGAGTGTGTGTGTGTGGATGTGTGTATGTCACACTTTTTTGTTAATACGATAACTTGAAAAATGTTGCAAATAATTTGATTAAATTTATAAGGCTTATGTTCACCACTAATATTTTAAAACTGACTGAAGGATTTCTAAAAATATTTATTGCATTTTTTGCACTCAATTATATTTAAAAAATCGGTTTTTTATATTAAAACTTTTTTCATTGACGTAATGCAAAGTTGATGCAAGTATATAAATGATTCTTTGGTTCGAGAGGAATCGATTGAACTATAATATTAGTACATTTAATTAAAGATTGAGAAAGTTATTGTCATTTATATTATATTAAAAATCGACTTTATGGTAAGAATTTTCTTCTTCTCATAAGTTAAAGTTAATGTTAGAACAGAAAAGATGTGTTGATTCGAAACAAATCTATTAAACTATAAAATTGATATATTTTATTAAAGAGTAAGCAAGCTATGTTAATGCATAATATTTGAAAAAAACTGTTTTGTATATTAATTTTTTTCATGACCATAATTCAAAATTGATGAACGAAGGAAAAAGATTTTATGATTTGAAGCAAATCGATTGACCTATACTATGAATATCTTTTATTGGAGAGTAAGGAAGTTATGCTCATTCGCAATATTTGGAACATCTGTTTTAAGCAGAAAAACTCTTTTCGTCAACACAATTTAAAGTTAATGCACAAATAGAAAATATTTTTTAATCATAAATTTTCAAATAAAATGATTTTGCCAATTTTTGTAGAAAAATCATAAAGCTGGGAAAGGAATTGGTTGCGACAGAACTTTCCCCTTCCTTTCCTGGCTCAAGAAATTACCATTTCAAATACATAATTTGATTTGTCTGATTTGTCATTGTATTTAAAAATTTTTTTGTATTATTTTGTAATTTTGTATTTTTTGTAAATTTCAATTCTTAAATTTATTACATAGAAAACTTTAGTTTGTCTTTCATTTAAAAAATCACTATTGCTTCCTTTATGAGAAAGCAAATACAATTGTTAACGGGAAGTTCGTAAAATGAGCACCATATAAATATTAATACAAATAAAATGGAAACACTTGAGATTGAATTCACAGATAGTTTAGGAAGATAAACGAAACAATATGTCAGATTTAAAGTGTATTTAACTCAGTTTTTGATTTAATCACTCTGTAAATTTTGCATTGCTTTGTGCCTTTCTTACATTCTAAAATAACGATGGAAAAAGTTTCTCAAAAATTATTATTCGCTACTGTTTTTCTTTCTCAATGATATTTATCTTGAAAAATATGAAAGGCACCTCTAAAATGTTGAGTTTTAAAGTTCATTTTTTCATATCACAGGAGCAATATGTAAAAAGAAGCTCAAATTTGTAATAGAGCAAGGAAAAATTGATTGTTTAAGGTTAGTTTTTTTTCTTCAAAAATAATTATTTATCCTTAAATAATGCAAGTGAATAGTAAGAAATTGTTATTTTTTATTACTGTAAAATTGTATAATGAATTGCATCAGATTTTCAAAAATTGCGATATTTTGTGTAATTTTTGGCAGATAGCCTGCAATAATTGCAGGGAAGTCGGTCGCACTTGTTTGTTCATCGACACCATTGCTTGAAATATTGAGCAACGATTATACATTTTCAATATGATACTCTCAAAAGTATATAGAATGAGCCAGCATTCAAGTTTTGGCCAATTTTTGAGGGCTTATTGAAATTTCATCGCACAGACTTGATTAATAGATTACTAACACTCAAATTAACAATTTGACCATAAAATTACATTTGTAAGAAGCGCTTAAGCTTGGAAAACATTTGTAAGCAAAAATCAACTTAATCCAATAATTATTGCATTCAGCCGTCGAATTGTAATAATACTTTTTTTACTGTTATTCAACAAGGAAGTTACTTTTACGCACTTTAAGTACATATCATATGAAATACATATAAGTGCGGTTTGATTAAATCAAATTTTACGTTATAGATCTTAAATTTTTCTCAGTTTCATCACGCACTTAATTGGTATATTTTTCTTACCCTTAGAAAATGAAAATAAAAATTCGACACAAAAATAAAATGATTTAATACATTTATGTGACAAATAGGTTTAAAAACGTGATGAATGAAATCTTATAGAAAAAGATCAATTCAGAATTGAGGAATTTAATTCTACCTTAATGAGTATTTAGTATTAAATAATTCAATATTGAAAGTGTTTTTTTTATGCTTCTTAAATATTAAAAAAAATTTAAAGTATGGTGGCGGATTATGTTACGCGTTTTGAATTAAATTTGTATAATGAGAAAAATAATCTTTTACTTTAAATAATTGTATGTGAAAAATTATTATGTATTTACTGGGATGTTCTTGCTATAATTAAACACAAAAAAAACATAGTTAAATCATAATAAGTTCATATTCAGTAATACGAATACTGAAAAAATTTTAAAGAATTTTTTCTCAGTTTATACATTGATCATAGGAAGAAAAATGACTGAATTTTAAAATAAATTTGTAAGAAAATGACCTGAAACAAAATTAAATCCATACTTTTTTCTGTGCAAAAGCTTCTGTAAATCATCTGCAACGTTCTTGAATCATATAAGATTATTCTGTAAGATTTGAAAAAACGAGTCAAAGCAATAATGTTCTAGAAATATTGAAAAACTAAATATTATTAATGTTAATTTGCCTACCTTTAATAAAATCCACAGCCATTTCCAAGCCATAAGTATCCTTGTCGCAGTCATCAAGAATATGAGCACCAATTTTAACCCCAGGTATGAGACCATCATCCTCATTAAGTTTATCCAAAGTGTACAACATTGCTTCCAGAGCTTGAATTCCACCCTGAGGCATAACAGGACCACACGTAACAGAATCTTCTCTCTCATGGACCATCATTAATCCACCCAACAGTAAATCCCCTTCAACGACTGCTTCTTTCTTCACGGGCCAGGTCATCTGAATTGGGGCAGCCGATCGGAAACGAAGACGTTCACTGTGTCTGATAGGGTGGTGAGTGTCTGGATTTTCTAAACGATGATGTAGATGCTGCTGAACCTTATTTAGACTTTCCTGAGTGATTTCACTTTCAGACTCAATTGCAGAAGTTTTCAGCATTCTAAGGATGTCTTCTCGAAGGAAATCGGAGGAATCTTCATGTTCTTGTGAAAACTCGGATCCTATCGAAGTTTCGGACAATAGAGCAGGCCTCCAATCTAAGGAGAGGGAAGACTTCGATCTTCGTCCCTCCCCCAGGCAAATGCAGATTAGTAGGGTGAGGGACAAGGTGCTCATGACGAGAACATAGTCCTGATTTTTATTAATGTCCCAGGCTTCGAGTCACTTTCATTTCATCGCGTAAGAAAATTTATAGTCACTTGGTTTTTCCGTCATTAGGACATGGAAACCTAATTGGGGAAAAGATAAGTTTAAGGGATGCAAAGAACTTTGTGATGCAAAATATTCTTAATTTAATGTCTAAGCAAAAACAAATTGGAATGAAGAAAATTTCCTTATTTTTTTAATTCTGCCCGACTATTCATTTACTATGTATACTTATCTAATATTTTATACTACTAAGACCATAAATAGTTTGGAAGAAGTCGAGAAAATAAGGTTTATCCTTATGAATTTTAATGCGTTTACGAGGTTGTATTTTCTTGTTAGAAATGGCCATAAGTCTTTCAAGTGCAACGAGTAATTAAAGATATTTCACACCAACTTAAGCAAGATTTGTTATTTAATACAAAAAATTAAAACTTTTTTTTACTGACTTTTCCGTAAAACCATTTAAACTAGGACTTCCAAACTCATTTAAACAGGACATGAATCAATCTAATAACTATCTAGAAATGAGTTTAGGTGGGTTACAGTAGAAAAAAAAAATTGTTTAGAGTGTTATGATAAAACTAAGGTGTTTCGTGATTTGCAATGACTAGCTATTTTAAATACACATATAGATTTTGTATGAAATATTAAATATATTATTGCGCATTTATAATTAGCTAATGACAGCTGATGCTTGTCAATTATTTAAACAATTTTAATAAGTCTCTTTGCTGTTATAGTTTACACAGTGTAAAAATAGGTTAATAATTATACAAACAGTTTTTATTTAAAAATTCACATTTCGACTACTTTTTAATGAATCGGCTACCTTTTTGCAGGATCTACTATAGATGTCTTGCCAAAGACTAATTACTGACATGTTTTTAATAAGGACAAAAGCTATTGATAATATTAACAGTTTTTATAAAAAAGTGCACATTTTAACCATTTTTTTATGAATAAGCTTAATTTTTTAGGCAAAAATAACTCGAAATATCTTGCGAAAGACTCATTGCTATTACATTTCGCATAGTGGGAAAACGGTTAATTATATACATTATTTTTATAATAAGCTTTACATTTTGGCAATTTTTGTGTGAAGAGGCTTCTCTTTTGCAAAATTGACTATAAATCTATTACCAACGACCCCTCCCAGTCATATTTTAATAATGAATGAAAAATGTCTATTGTATAATCAATTTTCATAAATAAATGCACATTTTCACCATTTTTTCATGAATAGGCTTTATTTTGTGCAATATTAACTAGAAATATTTTTCCAAACACTTATAATTGTCATGTTTTTCAAAAATTGAAGCAAATTAATTAATTAATTGTTAAACAGCAGCTTTTCTTAACTAATTGAAAGTGAAAAAAATGGTCCTATTTCATACAAAAGATATGGATTTAAAATAGCTATAATTATTGCGAATTACGAAAAAATTACTTTTGTTCTTTAATATGTTCATGACATGAAGAAAGAATCTTTTTTTTACTTTCACCCACTGCAAAAAATTTTTAGTTAGGTGTTAATTTGTTATTAAATAACAATTTTTGCTTCAGTTGGAGTGAAATGACTGCACTTAATAGTTGTTACTGAAAGACTTACGGTCATTTATAAAAAAAAATTTTTTTAAACTTTATTAATTGTATTGTCGGTCAATTCAAGTCCAAAAAAGGTTTTTTTTTCAACTCTGTGCTGTCCTTTGAAATTTGTATTTGGCTTCGAAAACTGGTACCCTGAAACTTCGAGAACAATTGGCAAATAAAAAGACGTACCTCCCAAGAACCTTTCATTTACTCTTAAAAACCGCCTCTTAATTAGAAAAAATAGAATTTCACGATATATGGAAGTTTGGATTTTTTTTTAAAACCTTTTTTCTCCAGATCACTTCTTATCGATGTGCCATATATTTACATATATATTTATATGTATATATATATTTTTAACTTTGTAAATAACTTTTAACTATTTAACAAATTTCACATTGCTTAAACAATTTATTTTAAGTGAGTTATTACAAAAGGATGACATTTTTTCAAATCAGAAGTGTTTTAGAATTGATGTACAAAACCAATTTATTTTAGATAATATTTATCTGATTGATGAAATAATCTATATGCGTTCAAATGTATTTTGTAA
The DNA here is from genome assembly GCA_032357855.1 of Amphibolips quercusostensackenii. Taxonomy (NCBI): domain Eukaryota; kingdom Metazoa; phylum Arthropoda; class Insecta; order Hymenoptera; family Cynipidae; genus Amphibolips; species Amphibolips quercusostensackenii. Next base: position 2,073,570 of record JAUELO010000280.1, on the reverse strand, counting down.
GCCAAAAAATGAAAGCTAACGTAGTTATTTCGCTATTTGGTAAGATATTTAATATTTTATCTATATGATTAACTTTTAGAATAATGTTTCATTGCTTGAATTATTTTGTATTGATTAAACAAATTGTTATCAGTAAGAAGGTGCAAAATTAGGATATTTCAAAAATCAAAAGAGTTTTCTTATCATTACAAAGACCCAATGTATTTATTATAACAATCCTGTGATTGTTTAAACAATTATAAAGAGTGTAAATGCACGTTGAGAAATAATTAATATGCTACGATTTGTTTATTGAATTGCATGATTGAAAAATGAATGAATTTCATATATTGTATGAATTAAATAAAAAAATTTTAAAGTGATTGTATTTATTTTATGCGAATTTCAAATTATTAAAAGAACTAATAATTATTTAAATTTCGATCAGAGTCCTTTGTTTAGCTAATTTTAATAAATTAGGCTCATAAAAAAAAATCTGTACTTTAGTGAACTCTATCTGAACTGTCAATCTATTATGTTAGCAATCGGTTTACTCAAAGATTTGAAAAGTAGGCAAATATTAGTAGCATATCCAATAAATAACCAAATAGCGAAAACACAAACTTTGTTTGCATTTTTAGCCTTCTACGTGCATTTAAACATTTTATGATTATTTTAACAATTACAAAATGTTTAGGATCGATACATTTGTTCATATATCAATTATAAAACATATTTTAATTCAAAAATGTCATAATTTCTTTAACTTTTTGCTGAAAACCAACTGCTTGATGAATGAAAAATTGTTTAAAACAATTAAGAATAATTTCAAAATAAGATTAATTTTTGTGAGATACTGAATAAATAAGTAAATAGTAAAAAAAACTTAACTTCAGTATTATTGGTTTACAAGATACATAAATACACTCTCTCTCTCTCTCTCTCTCTCTCTCTCTCTCTCTCTCTCTCTCACACACACACACACACACACACACACACACACACACACACACACACACACACACACACACACACACACACACA
>JAUELO010000280.1:1984332-1996936 GCA_032357855.1 Amphibolips quercusostensackenii | reverse complement strand
GGTGGAATTTAGGCTTATTAGGCGCTAATGAATTTGGATAACCGATCAAAATTCGTTATAGCTTATCTCTTTAAACTTTGAATCCGACCATCTAGCACCTGAAATTAGATCGGCATTCTACGTGTTATAACTTTATTTTATTTCAATTTAATCTCGAAAGCAAAAGTCGATGCGTATCGTTCGTATGAGGCTTAGTACACGTGCCCACATTCGACACATTTACGCCGCAAATGACGGTGAATATATACCCTTGGGTCAGGTTAGGTCGGACAACTTTTTCTCGGCCACCGTTAAGCCCCTAGGCTACGTTAAGCCTTAAAAAGAGATGCGAAATCCTCTTGTTTCCCATCATCTACTGCATTGTTGATTTTCGACAATTCTAGATATTCTCTCTGCGCTGCCTGAATTTGGGAGATTAGTCTATAAATTTTTTCTTGGAGCAATAAAACAGACACAGGGTGTCTGCTAAGCGCATTGAATCGAAATACAAACACTTTCTTATTACAGGAAAACTGAGGGCTCGAATCTCCTTTCGTTTGTTGAATTAATGTTTATTTTTGAAGATACGAAAATATGTTATGCTTAATCTAAGAAGACAAAAAAAGGCTATACTCCTACCCAACTGAACCTTTATTAGTCTTAGAGTAGTCTTTACAGTGATAGAAGAAAGTCAAGCAACGATCAGGGTGAAGACTTGAGAAGAAAACTAAATCAGATTGAATCAGGAAAAATGGCCGCAAATCCAAAGTGGAAAATTGCTACCAATTTTGTATGTTGCGAGATCTCATGATATCCATTGTAAAGAAAAGTGAGCAAGAAATAGATACTCTCTTGTAAGTAAATCAACAAAAATTAATTTTTAGTATACACTTTAAATACTTTATTTTTAATGGTTTATTCTTGAGGCCAATCTCGAAATCTTAATTAGTTTAATTTAATACTGCTGTTACTAACTAATTCTCAGTCAAAAAGGAATTATCATTAAAAAAATTTACCGAAACATTAGTCAAAATAATGTCACAAATTCATTCCTTAAATTTCATCTCTTAAAAGTAAAACTAAACTGAAGATTAGTCAACTTTTACTATAATTGGTTACATACTATCTACTTGAATCCGTGACTTGTCTTTTTTTCTCAATTAGCTATGTTCAACTAATTTAGATTTAGAGAGCACATACAAATAATTAATTCAAACCGTGATTTAGGATTTTCAAATTTAACTGAAAATTGAAGAATTTGAAGAAAATGTTTAATATGTGAGTTTTAAATATAATATTTAAAGTAGGAAAGGTACACTAGTTTACTATGTTTTTATTTTAAATTCACAATTTCATAATAATACATCCTAAATTAAATTTTAAAGGGTATTTACACAACGAAATATTAATCTGGATTTACATATTGTAAATTAAATTATTAAGAAATTGCATTATTGAGGCGCAACCTCAGAAATGCAATTTTCTAATAATTTTCCACGTGCTTTTTATGTGCTCTTCAAATCTAACTTAGTGATTTTTGACGTAATATCGATCGGTCACTATTGTAGAGACGCGGTGAACCGTCTTTGCCGAAAAAAACCAACTTTTTTTTTCTCGTTTGTCATTGTAGTTCAGACGGGGGTGCGATTTGGGTCGCATTCGACAAGGTGTCCGTCGATTTGGAGTGAAATTGAAGCTTCTCCTATGCCAGTCGACCAGACTTTATTTCCGCTTATTGTCAGGACGAGATCGCGTTTGGTTAGAGACAGCTTATAGTCATCAGCTTTAAGGTTTTCTTCTTTCTCTGAAGCGCCTATCGGTATTATTCTGTCAGTGCGGCAGCTGGACCACATATTCCTAGTGTTCGGAAGCTAATCAATCATATCGCTGCTGACCGAGATAAGATCTTCAGGCCCGGTGTCTGTTCGGCACTGCTAGGTTTCTCAGTTAGCTATCCATCGCCTCTTCCCGGCGGCTCCGACAATCCAGAGAGTTTTTGTTGGAAATTATTACCATCCTATTAAACTATTGCTCCATGTAGTAATCTAGGCTGAACTTTGAGGAGCAGACTTTTTTTGTTATCTTTGTTAAAGAGAGCGAATGAGCTATCGTCTTTTATGGAAGCCCAAATAGCAGCTGAATCTCTGGTGTGACTGGACTGAACAGCTTGAATTTCCTTGTAGAGGAAAAAGTTTTAATTTATTTGTAGAATAAAGTGGTAAGGCCGTTTTGTGCCGACAGTTCCTGCAACACATACAGCTTAGATATCCTTGATATTGACGTATCTGAATAGGCTACTAGTTGCTAGAACATTTGCTCTTTGTATCCTAACCTTGTCCTTGAGCCAGTTAAAGGTCAATTCGTTACTTATCCATTGTCGGAGCAATGAATGAGCCAAGAAAATTTTTAGTCTGATTTGTCTCCATCCCACTGCACGCTATGCATGCTCAAATCACTATCTCCTAAACCTCCTGATCTTCCTGAAACGCCATTTGCCTAGTGAGACATACATTTTAAAACTATTAGAATATTCTGCTTTTCTTGTCAAAAATATATGGTGTAAAAAGGCTCCCGTCTTGTAATGAGTCGATTCTGTCTGCTCCAGTCGAATTGAAATTAGAAAAATGTGCCTAGAAGTTAAAGTCTCATATCGGCTCAAAACTGTTTCCATCAGCACTTACAGTGATCATCCTACTGCACGCCTTACATGCATCATTGCCTGAGAGGCTAGGGTACGTAAACCCATATTATTCCGTCATATAAGTAGCTACTTCCTGTGTTTAGTCTCTGCAGTTCGATCCGTCGTAGCAATGGTAGCCGATAGCATCCAAACCTCCATTACTTGTCAGTATGTTAACAAACCCTTTGTCATTCTAGTTATAATTTCAGCCTAAATTCTTTACATTTCCAAGCAGTTGCGATTTAAGCCATTTTGACAGCTTAACTGCATCCTTGGCTGTGAGCTGGGTAGCGGGCACTTAAGTCATGCAGTTCTCAGGCTTGTTCTGCATATACACCATCCATCGCCTGACTGCAGCAGTAGTATAAGCATTCAACTACTTCTTGAAGTAACTAGCATATGATCTGTAATGATTCGAGTCTAAGCGCTAACTATCAGAAACACATTTTTTGCGAGTAATCGTCTTCCACGCTTTATCCACCCAGGAGCGCTACACGGGGTACCAATGATTTTCAAACTTCTACCGGTAACTGATTTCGCTTGCTTTAGCAGATCAATTGTCAATGTTTCTATGTCAACTGAAAAACTGCCAGAGATTTCATCGTATGTATAGAGATAGGATGCGTCATACATTAAATCACTCAACCAAATAGAAACCTGCGATTGCAAATCTACCGAGCTTGTAGACACAACTATCATTCTCAAGATGTTCAGCATCTTTCCACACATATGTCGCCTAAGAATCGGGAGTTATCGAAGCTACAAACAAGGTCTCTCTTGCAATCACATTAAAAAGTCTTTAGATTACGTCGAAAATCAGGCTTCGGACTACATTCTGGTGTAGGGCTCAAGGTTAGAGCAGCAAAAGAGTAAACTGAATAGAGAACAGTGATAATGTTTACAGGACTCACTATAATGATCCTCATGAATTTGATAAATGTATGCATTAAGTGGAACACTATCAATTTTAGGGGTTTCAAAACTGTTTTCTGGTAACATAATAAGCTTTTTAGTCGCAAATTTAAAAATTCAATGTAAAAGTCAATTTTTCTGCTAGAGGCATTAAAAATTGCTTTATAACTCTTGCTCACGGTCAGTAAGGTACCACTTTATATATCCAGTATTTTTTACGGCAGCTGTTAGAAGCACAGTTCATATCACGCACCTTAGCTGCCGTATAAATTATTGACTATATAAAGTCCCAGCTTACAGACCCAAAAATATCTCGTTTGGTTACACGTCATATAATATACAATTGAATGACTATTTTTTGCGTTTCTGAAACTTCAACTTAAAAATTAAATTTTTATATTAAATATCGTCTTTATAGCTCTCAGTAAGTCGTAATTTGGAACATTTCAAACATCATAATATTTTTGATAAAGTTTTTATTCAAATAAATGACAAAAAATATGTACAATTAAAAGAAAAAGTTAAACAGCCACCGCAGGGTCTCACTAAGAGCAACTGTCATCTATGAAAATAAAACCCGCTCGCAGTAGAACCGCGGTAAATCACACCTATGGCCTCTTTTAGAAGATTAATTGTTTTAGTTGAGAATTCATCGGTTTGGTTTAGATAAAACTATTTGGTTGAAAATTCGTTTTTGGTGGTTCAAAATTAATTAATTTGGTTAAGCATTATGCATATATGATTATGATTAAAACTATTCTTTTTTTCAATTTTTTGAATCATTTAATTTTACCAAATAGATATATTAACACGAAAGGTGAAAGAAATTCATCTGCATACTAAAAACAAGATATATTGACCCCTATCCTTTAAAATTAATAAATTTTAAAAGGTTGTGTTTTACTCTATAAGGGCTTTCAATGAAAGCTTTAATTTAGGCTAATCAGCTTGAGGGTTGAAATTTTCTTCAACACAATATTGCATCTAAGGAAAGCAGAAACGGCGAAAAAGGCAAAGTTGAATGTGGAGAACACAGGATTATTGCGAATAGGAGCGAAATATCGTGTAGGGAATTCAGCAGCATGGATATTCTGTTATCGTCCACGATACGTAAATTACATTTCGCGGTGAAAGGGGCAAGAGGGCGGCAAAAGGGACAAGATTTGTGCCAACGAGTGCGCTGGACCCAATGCACTGAGTGCACTTGTTTCGTCAAAGGAATAAATCTCGGTTTGCAAGTATAAAGTAATGACCCTGGGGAGAATATATTAATCTTCGAGTGTGCTAAAAAGTAACAGAATCGTTATTGCAAACTGACCTAACCGACTATTTCAATTTCAACCCCTACACTTTTCGCAAGATGTTCGATAACAGTAATCATTTAAAAAAACTCAAGGGAAAAAATGTTACGCAAGATTGACATTGCCATATGTGCAAGTTTTTCGGCTTGAATTAAAAATGCAATATTGTTTACTTTCAAACGTAAATTAGTCAAAATTGTACAGTTTTAAAATTCAAGTCATAATAGTTAAAAGATTTTAAATATTTAAAGCATTTAAGGTTTGATAATTCCGGATGCAATTTAGAGAAAAATCTCGTCTTCTGGACTCTTACATTGATTATCTGGATCTACGGAAAAGTGAGTTGGTTCAAGAAATCAGTTTGACGTCTTCTCTACAATTTTCCAGTTTAACTTGTTTTTAATGAATTTCGAACCTCTACTGGCGTTGTAAGTTTGATAATTCAGTAAAAAATAAACCAAATACTATTTAAAAATGTACACGTACTAAATATGTTTCTAAATATCCCCTTTTATTATTGATAAAGTAACAATTCAGATAAAAATATAGACGGTTTAAACTTGTTTTTGAAAATTGTTAAGACTATACTCAATTCGCGAGTTTGATAATTCATTAAGCAATGGAGTTATATACCTCTAAAATATGTACGAGTACAAAAAATATTTCCTTATATTTTCCAGTGATATTAAAAAATTAACAGTTCATAAAAAAACATTATAGTCTTGTTTTTAAAAAATTTCGAACCTCCACTGAAGTCGTAAGCTGGATAATTCAATAAACAATACAACTTTTTACCTTTCAAGAATGCATTTCTGCTGAAAAATATTTCCTAATATTTTCTGGTGTCTTTAAAGTTTCAAAGTTTAAATACAAATAAAAAGTTTATGAATGCATTTTTTAAAAATTCCAAACCTCTACCAAAATCATGAGTACAGAGTACAAAGTGAGTGCGAAGCTATTGCAGAGATAGTGCGAAGCGAGTGCGAAGCGAGTGCGGAGCGAGTGCGAATACGTAGGCGAGTGCGAAGAGCTGGAGGTAAATTCTGAAATTACAAGAGTATCAATAGCCTTCGAGCACGTATACCTCACGCAATTTTTTGCAACAATTATCCAAGAAAATGATCTGTACTTTTTTATACTTTTTTCCGAATTACTGATCTCGTATAGTGGGTTTTAGCCAAATTCCTGTGTAATTTTTATACACATATGTTGAAGAATATTTTTATTTTTCCACTGTGCAAGGTTACTTATCCCTAAAAAGTGGATGCCCGTCCATTGCGTCAATAAGCGAAATAGATGTGTTTCAAATTGCGCATGCGCAGTTATCATTCTCGCACAGTCTTTTGGATTGAAGCACTTTGCATATGATTTAGAGGCATGGAGGTCCTTACTTTCGAGGTGGGCGTTGCAAAAAAATATTTTTTAATATCTTCCGTCCTAATTTGAAATTTCACAATAAAAAAAATAAATCTACGAACTTTTTTTGGGGAAATGTTAAACCTCTACTACATTTTCGAGATTCATAATTTAGTGATCAATGGAACTATATACCTCGAAAAAACATATGCATACAAAAATGTATTTTTAAATACTTTACGGTGTTATTGAAAAGTTAAGAACTCAAACCAAAAAAGAACTCTACATGCTTATTTTTATAAAATGCCGAAACTCTAATGAAGTTTCAAGTTTGATAATTCATTAAAAAATAACACTATGTACCGTTGAAAAATGCACAGGCACTAAAAAATATTTCTTCATATCTTCCGACGTTGCTGAAAAGTTCAAAGTTAGAAGATAATAAATCTTAATGAACTTGTACTTGAAAACTTTCGATCTTCTACCGAAGCCATGAGTTTGATATTTTAGTAGAAAATAAATCTCGACACCATTAAAAACTATACACGTAATAAGACATATTTTTTAATATCTTCTTTTTTTATTAAAAGTTAACGATTCAAATTAAAAATAGAAACTTGCGAACTTATTTTTGAATAATGACGAACCTCAACTTAAATCAAATCACTTTAACTCATAATTAGGAGGTTTGAAACATTAAAACAAAAATTTTACTTTAAAATTAAATTTTCAGTTAAAAAAATTACTTTAAAAAAAAAATTTGCCGAAATAGTCATATTTTCGGCTAAAGAAACAAATTTTAATCTAAAATGATGAATCTTCAAGTGAAAACCTTAATATAAAACAATGTAGTTTGTCAGTCTAGCAAATAATTAAATTTTAGTAGTTAAAGTTTTCACCCCAAGATGTAATATTTCATCAAAAAAGGTCATTTTTAACAAAGGACCTAATTTTTCACCAAAACAAATTAATCTTTAACCAGAGAGTTGCAGTTTTAACACAAAGAAAACTGTAATATCTACAAAAAAATGAATATTTTTTATTACCTCAGATAGCCGTCCCGAATATTCGAGATGACTATTTCACCCCCTTTTCCAGCTTCTCAATTTTTTCGGATGACTAGACACAGCTTTAAAAAGAATGAAATGATTAATGATTAAATGATTAAATTTTGAAAAAGGATAAATTCTTAACCAATAATTTACTATTAGATTTTTCAGCCTAAAACAATAAACTTTCTACCAAAAAAAAGTTAGATTTTATTAATGGGTTCTCTAAATTCATTTCAGATTTATGTTGAAAAGCAAAAAAAGCGGCGAAACTAGGAAGCCTACAATAAGTATATACATTTTGACGGGGTCAAAGCAAATCTCAGGGTATCTTACACAGAAGGTTGAAAATTTGAGAAAAACGCCTCACATAATTTGTGAATGATCCCTTTTTTCCACTCGTCCAAAAGACTTTACGTAAATTATAAACTTCTCTGAAATGCTATAGATAATAGAGTTAATTAATAATGCTTTTTATGTAAAAAAATTATAATATTTCCTAAATAAAAAAAGTAAAGTGAAAATCGAAGGCAGGAGCATTTCTGACACGTCTTTCTGATAAAAAAAATGATCAACTTACATGATGTGGTAACAATACATCTAAGCCTCTTCGTTAAAGTATAAATCCGGCCGAGTGAAAAGTTGCTTGGCTTGTATACTTCACCTATTTCCTCAATGGACTAAGAATAAGTCTAAAATAGCGACACTGGCCTTTTTCGTCAAAAGTTATTATAACTGAAGCATAGAAAAAAAATGTGTCCATCATAAATTTAGTTTAAGCTTGATGAAAAAGTTCTTCTTTCTAAGCTTTACTTAACCTAGAGAAGGAAAGAATTAAGATCTCTAGATAGTTAAATAAAGAAGAGTCTTAGAATTTCCATGAAAAATTATTTTTAAAGAACCCCACACCAAATGTATAGACGGTTTTTAGTCAAAATATCTAATTTTTTTTTTTTAATAATTTCAAACCAGTAGATTAATTATTTAAACAAAAAATTATTTAAAAAATGAACACTTTTCACTCGAACAATTGCAACCATTTCCTTTTTTACATACATGTTAATCAAAAAGTCGTATATTATTGAAATGTTATCAAAACCTTTTTTTTCTTAATTTGACTAGATGTCTCATATCATATAGATCACACCCACTGAAGCAAAATCTTTGCACCTATAAACTTGAAAAATTCACTATTTTGTGTATATAGAATGTTTAGGGTTTTTTTTAATTATCCCTGAAATATTTATGCAAGGAAATCGACAGCTTGGAAAAGCCAAATCCACGGGATACTTTTACCATTAATCCAAATGATTTTGGCTGACAGATAATTACCTTAAATTAAGAAGTCTATTATTATATTTGCGATTCGGAATTCATTTGATTTGTGGAAAAATTCTAGTGTTTAGTTGAAAATGTAACCATTTTATTCTAAATTTGTTTCATGTTTTAAATTTTAATTTTTTTAAACTCAAAATTTAACTACCTTTTTTAGTTAAGAATTCAACCATTTTGTTGAAAAATTATATTTTTTGCTAGGGAATTAATTTATTTTTTAAATGAAAATTTTTTGTTAGAAAATGAATCTTCTGGGTTAAAATATCATCTTTTTGGTTAAAAATTCAACTACTTGGTTGAATGTTAAACACTTGTTGAAAATCCATTCCTTCTTTTTAGATTCATCGTTTCACTTATAAATTCATCTTTATAATTGAAAAGTTAACTATTTTGTTGAAACCCTTTTTCCTTTGGTGCCGAATTTATTTTTCAAGCGAATTAACAGAAAATAATTAATTTTTAGTAGAAAATGCAAATGTTTGGTTGAAAATTAAACTATCTTCGTTGATGATTCAACAATTTTGTTCAAAAAATTCGTTAAAGTTAAACTACTCTGTGAAAAATTATTATTTCCTAGTTCAGATACATTGTTCTAGTTGAAAATTGAAACAGCTGCTGCAAATTATTTTTGTTGTAGAACTTTCATATTTTCGGTTTAAAAATTCAACTGTTTTACAGAAAAACCGTCTCTGTCTTAAAAATGTAATAATTTGGTGAGAAATTAAAATATTTTGTTGAAATTAACTTTTTTGTTAAAAATTCAAGTATTCAGTTAAAAATGAAACTATTTTTTTTAAATGTAACTATTTGTCAGAAAATTCATATACTCTGTTCAAAAATTTATCTTTCTTGGTAGAACATTAATCTTCTGGGTCGAGAATTATTCTTTTTGGTTAAAAGTGTATATATTTACTTGAAAATTCATCTTTTTTAATTGAAAGGACAACTATTTTTTTATAAATTCATTTTTTTCAATTTAACAGGTTTAAATTTTTGTTTGTTAAAAATGAATTTTTTAAATTAAAAAAATGTAAAGATTCTATTTCTGGTTGACATCTTATCTTTTTAAGTTTAAAATTCAAATATTTAGTTGAAGATTTACCTTTATTGATTATGAATTAACGTTCTGGTTAAGAATTTATCTTTTCGGGCTTAAAAGTAAACCCGTTTTCCTAAAATATTCGACTTTGTAGTTCAAAAACTTAAGTTTTCTCGTAAAAATTCGTCTTTTCAGGTAAAAATTTAGCTTTTTCGTTTAAAACTCAACTATTTAGTTGAAAATTTATGTACTTCGTTGAAAATTCGTCTTTTGTTAGAAAATTAATTTTCTTGGTTGACAAAACATCTTTGAAGTTTAAAAATTCAGCTATTTGATTAAAAATTTAACTATTTTGGCAGAAGAATAATTATTTTGTTAAAAATTTAGGCAGTCAATGTTTATCTTTTTGTTTGCAAGATCAACTGTTTTGTGATAAATTTGTTTTTTAAAAATTTATTTTAGCTTAAAATACGACTATTTAGTTGAAAATATAACAATTTGGATGAAATTCGACTTTTGGTACAACATTAATCCTCTTGGTCAAAATTCATCTTTGTAAATTGGAAAATTTAGCTATTTGATTAAAAATTCAACTTATTTCTTAGAATAATAACTATTTTGATGATAATTAAACTTTTTTCACTCAAGTTATCTTTTTAGGTTTAAAGTTCAACCTTTTTGTTGAAAATTCGTCTTTTTAGGCTAAAAATTCAACTATTTGGTTGAAAATGCACCTATTTTGTTAAAAGTTGCATTAATATGTTAAAAATCCAACTATTTTGTTAAAGTCATTTTTTTCGTTGGAAAATTCAACTGTTTTGTTCAAAATTCCTCTTTTTGGTTTAATTTAACCCGTTAAAATTTTTTTTATCAACAATTAATCTTTTAAACTGCACATTTAACGATTCTATTTTTAGTATTTTTTTATTCAATAATTTACCTATTTAGTTTTAAATTTAACTGTTTTTTTAGTTTTAACATTTTTTAAAATTCGACAATTTGGTTAAAAAGTAGGTTGAAAATTCAGATATTTAGTTAAGCATTCAACTATTTTGTTAAAAATTTAGGTATTCTATTAAAATTAAAATATTTTGTAAAATTTATCATTTTTGGTAAAAAATAAAGCTGTTTTGTTAAATATTTGAACTTTTGAATTGAAAATTCATCTTTTATAGTACAAAAGTTACCTGTCTTGGTTGAAAATTAATCTTGCTTGATTTGAAATTAAATTTCCTATTAAAAATTATACTACCCTTTAAAAAACTGTTTTCTTTGGGTTAGAAGTTTAATTATTTGGTTGAAAAATTTGTCCGTTTTGCTTAAAATATCAACTAATTGGTTTTTCACGAAATTTTATGGTAAATTTTTGTTGATGTTGAAAATTCTGTACAAATTTTGGTAAGAAAAAACTATGTCAGCAACAAGGGGGAACTGTAGAACCAAAAATAACCAAAAATCAATAAAGAAGTTCATGAAAAGCCCCTTTTTAAATTATCTAAAATAAAAAAAATAGTCTGCAAATTAAAATTATTATTTTATTTGGTTTGTTCCATGATTCTGCAATGTCATTTTCACTGGTTTTTTTTCATACCGAGGAAAGATTGTCAGATCTTAATGCAGTAAAGTCTTCTTCAGTGGTTTTGAATGGTTCCTTTGGATCGATACAAGTCGTGCTGAGTTGCTTGTATGCGAGGATGACGTTTGTTATTGTCAACTCTCTGTCTTCGCTGACTTTTCTCTGCCCTTGAAACTAACCACTTTTGTGCTTATTTTTGTCACTTCGCGAATCCAAGTATATTCCAGAAGATTTTAATCAACTAAAAAGAAAGTTTTACTTGAAGACTTTTCTACGACCCTCTTTATATAGCATAAGTAAAAATAGCGCGTGACGTGAGCTTATTACTCTTTCAAAAGAAACCAGTGAAATCTCACTGATTGAGATAGACGGACGTGGTGGGTCACTGACAATTACTAAGATTTCACTGGTTTACTCAGTGAGATTCACAGGCTACTCAGTACCAGTTGTCATCTGATCGGACGCGTTTTCTTTCGTCAGGTGATTAGCTATGACACTTATCATTCATCATTTTTGTGCTAACCTTTGAAAAATTTCTGTTCGTTCTTTCTAACCTCGATAAAGTTCTCTTTACATAATTTAAAAATGTAGTCTTTAAGTGTGTAAAGTTTCGGTAATTTTTTCGAAACTTCTGAAATAATTCTCATGTTTTTTTCCTAATTTGACTCATAGTCGCCTGGAAAATTTCAAATTGACATTGGTTTTATGTTCTCTTCCTTAATGTTGGCTTTCTCTTCGGAATTTATTTAATGTTTGATTAACTCAAACTACTTCAGCTCAAATTTAAAAAACTGTTAAAAAAGGTACGCACTGTACCGAAACGTACGTAAAGGATTGTGAAAGGAGTATTCAGTAAAAATAAATTCTGAGTTGGAAAATTTTTTTTGGCTCAATTTTATTTTTAATTTATGTGGACCGTGATACATAAGAAATCTGCCATTAAAAATTCATAAACATCGGTCGAAGAAAGGATTGATTTGCACTTATCAAATCATTATACAATTTGCAAAATTATCTCTTAAGAACCTCACATTACTTTCTCATCAATAAATGATGGCCGGGCTGCAATATCATGAAATATGATATATTGCGGCTAACTGTTTCAAGGTCCAACGTGTCACGTCGCTTGAAGTCAAACCCATGTGACCACAGCACTTTTCACATTCATGAAACAGTAAATTGTGCAACAAGCGAGAGAAGGTGTTGATAATAATCGACGTATCCCGCTTGTCGCACATAATGCTTTCCCCTATCACCAGGCCGGGACGAGATACCACGTTCATTTTTAAGAATCTGAGTTGGGATGCGCAGTTGCAGGGAGAAGGGGTAGATTGAGGATGCGCATAGAATCACTTAGTTTTCTAGTGGACTAAACGG
>JAUELO010000280.1:1963275-1974052 GCA_032357855.1 Amphibolips quercusostensackenii | reverse complement strand
AAAAGATGTGTGGCGCAACAGTGTATCTCTCGTCAATTCTCGAATTGGGGTAAGCCTCCACAAAACTCCACAAACAAATTTTTTATTTTATTTATATGATAGAGTCATTTTATTATTTTTAATTCAGAACAGCGACAGTATGGTTATAATTAGTAACAGCTATTAATATTTCATTACCCCATTTTTGCCTCACCATGATTTAATTTAGGTTTTTGAAACTAGAAAAACTGGTGCGGTCCTTGAAAGCACCAATTTCAAAATAGGGCAAAATAGGATAATTTCGGCATGGGACCCTAGTGGCCGAATGTTTATTTGCCAGGCATTCCTAAGAAGAGGAATTTTAGAACCTTTTATAATTGTCATGAAAGGTTCTTCAAGTGCTTCTTTTTTTAAAAGTGATGACGGAGCCTTCAAGAAATGGTGGAGTTTCTGCGAAAAAAGCCCATTGATCTCTTCAATCCACCAGCGCCTGAATTTTTGAGTTTCTTAACAGCTGAGAAGGGTTGTCTTACAGCAGTAATAATTGCACGAAATTAGCAATTTCCCTTATTTTAGAAACAGATGTTGTACGCGGTGAAAGAGTGAAACGTTTTTCCGAAGGAGCGTCCAATCTCCGACCCTCTAGACCCAGATATGATTTTACATGAAATCCAAAAATAGTTTTAGATTAATTTTGTTAGGGAAGAGCCGTGTAGTACCGGACACTTGAGCTTTTTTGATAATAACTTATCTGATAGTGATCAAAATATTAATATAGAAGATTAGTTATAATGTCAGGGCTTCTAGCAAGAATTTGCAATTGGATGTATAAGAAACAAACTTGATGTATAAAAAAAGGGAATTGAAATAAGGCCTAAAATAGGTTAAGAAAATATACTGTCGGGTGGCCCCAGACACCGAGAGTTTCGTAATATTTAGTATAATTTTATTAAAAGCATTACTTCAAAAATACAAGAACCCTTAAACAAAACACAAATACTCATTGAAAGTAAGAAAATCAGTACAGATGTAGGTTATTGCAGTTTTAATCTATTTAGGTTATTAGTGTCTATTCATTATTAATCAATTTTTTATAGAAAACAAATGAAATCAAGCATGAAAAAATCTGTCCAGAGGTACTCGCCTCGAAATGTTCGGGGCTACCCGACTGTGACATTTTTCAGTAAAACTGCTATAAATGAGAAAATACAAGAAATAAATTAACAAAAACTTCAGGTCACATAGTTCAAAAGTGAGTATCCCAATAAAAATCAATCTAATACTTTTTTTTTATTTATGCAAATATTTGATCATAAGGTTGGTTTATATTTTACAAAATGCACTTGTTTTCTAAAGACGAAATATTAAGACCGGATCATTTTTTAAGCTAATAAAAGATATCAGTCCATATTTTTAAAATAAAAGTCTAAGACAATTCTAAAAGATAAAAATGATGATTTATCTCCAGAGATAGTACAGTTTCTTGAAAGGCATGAGTGTCCGGGGCTACCCAATGTCCGCGGCTACCCGACTCTTCCCTACTGGCCATAGAACGCAAACATTGTCGTTGATCAAAATTAATAATATCAGAAACATAGAATATTCTTCAAAAATTATAATCCCCGATCTTATTAAAACGTCGGGTAGAAAGAAAATATAAGCCCTCTTAATATTATCTTTTTTCTCTGAAAATAAGATTTGCGCAGCTTCTAATGTACAATGTTATGTACAAAAAAACAGAAGGATTACGCAACGTTGTAACTGGTTAAGTTTCAGAACTTTGGTTATACCAATGCGTTTCATTGAATTAAATTATCTCGGAACATGTATAGTATGTATAAAATTCAAATAAAAATAAAACAACTTTCATTTAACCCTCTTAGCATTTTATATTTATTTGACGTGTTTATTTACCCCGTTGTAATCATGTTTTATTCCATGAACTAAGTTCTTAGTTCTTCCTAAATTATTACGACAATAATACTTAAAAATAATAACTGACTAGGTCTGACTATTAGAAAAGATCAATTTTTAACCAAAATAAAAATCATTTCAAAAAAAACAGTTACATTTTTAACCAAAAAGATGAATTTTGAACTAAAATGATAATTCTTTTAAAAGAATGAATTCTCAACAAAGGAGTTATACCCAAAAGATAATCTTTTAATCCGCAAGATTAATTCATAAAAATTGAATAGATTAATTTTCAACCAAGGAGATGAATCTTCAACCAAAAAAATACATTATTCAATAAATAAGTTTAACTTTAACCATGCTGCTGAATTTGTGATAAAAAAAATGACAGTTTGTTTGTATTTGAGCAAAAGAATAGGGGAAAAAGTGAAAAAGGACAATTTTCTAAAATACAGAGAAAAAAAAAATTCTTTCATTATCAGAAAACAAACAAAATGTTATCTGTGTTTGTAAGGTTACTTTTACTGACCAAATAGTTTAATTATCATCCAAAACTATAACTTTCTAACCCAGAAGATCAATTTCATACGAAAAAAGATAAACTTTTAACAAAATATATTAATTTTCCTCCAGTATGTTGAACTTTTAACTTGAAAAGATAAACTTTTAACCAATCAATAATGAAATTGTTTTAAACAATTTTTTTACCATAAATGAAAGAATTAAAGTTTCTCTAAAAAAATTAACTTCAAACCTAAAATGAAACGAATTTTCAATAAAGTAGTTAAATTTTTAACCAAGTAATAAAATTTTTAGATAAACGATATGAACTCTAAAGTAACTTTTTAACAAAAATAGTTTTATTTTCTTATTATGTTCTGATAATTGAATTTAAAGTTAATCGAAAGAACAAGAAAAGGAAAAGTTTCTTAAAAACGAGCGAAGAAAGAGTAATTCTTTGAAAAAGGGGAAGGTAGGAAAATAGGGGAAAGAGTATGAAGTCTGAAATGTAAGAGTGATATAGTGTTTTGTAGGAAATTCGAACTTCTTAACAAAAATGCAATGGTTTGATTACTTATTTAAAAGTATTACGTATAGTTTTCAAAATTTCGAGTTTAAAAATTTTTAATAATACAAATTTCGATATTAAAATGATAACTTTGGATAAATAATTTTTAAATAAAAAATCTGCATCAGCCCGAATTTAAACCGGAACGTTAACCAATTATTTATCCAAAGTGATTTTTTTAACATGGGAATTTGTATTAAATAACAATCTTTATGAATTATTAAGAACTGTTCAGTTGAAAATAATTCTGTTTTTTTCAATTTGAATATTTTATTGTTAATATTCCCTTTTTGGTTACAAACTTTATCAGTCGAAAAATCAAGTTTTTGGTGAAAAATTCGTCTTTATATCTTGTATGTATAAATTTTATATCTTTTGGTTGAAAATGCAGCTGTTTGATTAAAAATTATTCGGTTTTGTCTGGGAGTTATTTATTTTGTTCAAAATTTGAATTTTTTGATCGAATTTAACTGTTTTTTATTTAAAATATGAACCTTTTCGGCTCCAGTACCAACTATTAGATTTTTAGTTGCGCGTTCATTCTTTTTATTTAAAAATTGTATTCTATTATCTTAAATAATAGATACTTTCAACAACAGAAGTTTTGGGCTGAACAAAAATTTGATATTTTAATTTAAAAATTGCGTGAGAAGAAAATGATAATCGCTCGCGTAGCGCACGTGCGTATTTTCTAGTCTTGATAAAAAACAATACAGTTTTAGTGAACATTGAATCTAAATTCAATCTGTATGAAATTTTAATCAGGTGAAAAATTGAGCAGAGTTAATATTTAATTTTGAAGTCACTTTAGAATTTTGTATTAACTGATCGATTGATTGCATTACCCATTGAAGCACCATTCGGAATGAGGGAAACTTGAAAGTCCTTAATTTATTCAAAGAGGGTGAGAGTAGAGTTTCTAGTACATAAATAATTTTATATTAAGGTAGTATAGCCGTAATTTAAAAGAGTTTTCAATTTAAATAAAAATCATCACATCAGGAATTAACGAGCGGAATGAATCTAAAAAAACTCGTTTTATTCTCAAGGATAAACGAGAAAGATAAGGTCGGATTGAAGGGCTTTGAAACGTTTATTAGAAGGGTACATTAATGCTTTCCTACTTTTAAAGAGCTTCGTTGATTTAGAAAAATTAGTTTTTTATATCAATGGAATCGTGAAAGATACATATAAGTATCCAAACAAGTTTTTGAAATAGTTAATACTCTAAATAATAATTGTTGCATAACTTTCGCGAGAAAGGTCGTAACTAGATTAACAAAAATTACTAATGTAAAAATAACAGTAAAGCAAACACGCGCGAGATTTTTTTCTCTAACAAAACTTCTAAATTAAAACATAAAATTAATACGCAAACCAAAATTTTGTATTTCATTGTATTTATTACCTACACTAACGGAAAAGAAATGCAAGGACAATATTATTATTTTTTTTTTTTGAAAATTATTATCCTCACTTCAGAATAAGTATATAATATTTTTGTATAGAAAATAAAATCGTTGTATTTTGTTTAAAAAATACTTATTTCCAATAAGGGACACTAGCATAACCTAAGGTTATTCAAAATTGTAAATTTAATTTTTAAATTAAAATAATTTTCATTTAAAGTAACTGATTTCCGGAGACAAAGGCTAACACACTCTATTATTGTTTGAATATTGTGAATATTCTTAAAAATTTTATGATATTTTATTAACAATGTCAATTTTTTGTCGAAAATCACTAACAGAATAACGAATTGCTTAAGATTGTAAATTTCCTTTCAACCCTATTTTTTTGCTTAAAATAACCGATTTCGAGTGAAAAATGTTAGCATAGCATTGTATTGTTCTAGAAGTGCAAATCTTGTTTAAAATCTAATGATTTTTTATTTTTTTATATAAATTTCTATTATCAAAAAAATCTATGAAATCTAGAATTGTTCACGCTAGTTATATTATTTTAACAAAACTTATTAGATTTAAATCTAATGATTTCTGTTAGAAATATCAATTTCATATTAATCACAAAAACATAACATAAAGGTATTTAAGAATGGTTAATTAATTTTATATCAAAATTATTACAAGTTCCTGACGAAAAATATTAACATAGCATAACAGAAGATTTTTTAGAATTAAAAATCTTCGTCAAAATCCAATGATTTTCATTTAATACAAACGATTTCCTGTGATACTATATTAAATTTATTATAAAGTTCGAACTTTTTTTAAATAAAAATGTAAATTTCCGACGAAAGGTACAAACTTACTTCAAATTAACATTTAGATTTTGATCTAATGCTTTTTTTTTGAAAATACAAATTTCAGGTATAACATACTAACATAACATAAAGTTGTTGAAAAATTGCAAATATTCTTTGAAATCAAGTACGATTTTTGTTTTAAATAACCGATTTATATGTAAAAAACGTAAATATATGCTGCATCTGTTAAAAATTGTAAGATCTTGTTCAAACTATAATAATTTTTGTTTAAGAATACCGATTTCCGGTGGCAAACTCTAACGTAACCTAACATTGTTCAAAAATTATACAAAATTTAAAATATAATAATTGTTTATAAAAATTAATTTCCAGTAAAACAATGTTCATAACACAAAAAACTTAAATGATTGCAAATTTTTAATCTCAGAAATCTAATAATTTTTTTAAACAAACCGATTCATGTGTGAAACGCCAACATAATCTGATATTGTTGATTCGTACATCTTCTTTGAAACATAATTTTCTTTATTTAAAGTACCAATTGTTGACGAAAAACACTAACATAATCCAAGATTGTTAAACGATTCCAAAAATGGTTGAAATTAGAATCATTTTTTATTAAAAATATTAACTTTTTGTGTAAAATGCTGACGTGACCTAAAATTATTTGAAAATTATGAACCTTTAAAATATAATGATATTTTTAAAATATCATTTTTCGGTGAAAGCCCTAACAAATTCAAAAAAGCATAAATCGGTTAGAGAGTGTGATATTTGAAATCTAATGATTTTGAAAAACGTTAAAAACGTAAAACATTAACATGAGCTAAAATTGCTTTTTTTTCTGAAAGGAACCATTTTTTTACGCTAATTGTTAAACTTTTCTATAAAAGTCATAATTTATCACGAATAATCAGGGGACTATTTTATACACATTTTTATAAACAAATTTTAAAAGAAATTAGTTTTTTAAAAAAGATAAATTGATTTTTCTGAACAAAAGTGATTCGCAATTGTCTTAAAAGGCATTTATATACTTCGAGCTTTATGAAACATAAATAATATAGTTTAATAATAACAGTTTTATCAAAAAGATATTCTAATTAGCCGTTTTCTCGTAGGAAAAAAATTATTTTTTCCTAAATTTTTGGTTGAATTACCTTTGTTGTGATGATTAAGCAATGAAATTAATTAAAAAGTAATTTATGTGATCATTAGACAAATTTTTATAGCAAAAACTAAAATTCATCTTTTTTACACGCAAAGAAAACGTTTTTTAAATAAAATCATACGAAAATAAACTAACACTTATTTAAAAACTGAATATGAGAAACTAAATAACAAGTTGCGTAAGTGTTAATAATAATTTCTATTAAAAAATGTCACAATCTTTTGCTTGATCGTATAAAAACGTTATTTTTTCTAACAATTTGTCAATTAAATTAAATATAAATATCTATGATGATGGTAAGATTATTACAAGAAACTTTAAATAAATAAATTAAGATTTAGCACTTGAATCAATCTTAGACTTACATTGTCCTGTTCGTTCTCCGACTTCTTGATTAAGTTTGTTCGACTCGTAAATCACGATTAAGCTTACCAAAAAAATAATTGAAAACGAAATAACTTTTTTCTACGATCAAACAGCATATTCTAATATTTTTTATTAGATATTATTATCAACAGTTATGCAACTTGTTATTTTGTTTCTCGTATCCAGTTTTTAAATTAGTGTTATTTTATTGTCGTATGATTTTCATAAAAAAACATCCCTTCTGTATGTAAAAATGATCAATGTTAGTTTTTGTTAGAATAAATGTTAATAACAATTACATAATTTATTTTTTTAATTCATTTCATGGTCAGTTATCGCAAGAAATGTCATTCTGATAATAGTTTCAGAAAAAAAATTTTTCCTATGAAGAAACAGACAGTTGGGACATTTGTTTAGCGAAATTGTTATAACAATCGATACTATTTACGTTTAACGAAGCTCAAAGTTAATAAATGCCTTTGAAGATAATCGTTTATCACTTGTGTAATTTTTTGACAACTTGTTCATGAAAATGTTTATAAAAACAGTAAATGTTAACTTATGCTAATCAAACTGCTACAATTCATAACTCTTATGAATAATATTAGTAACTACCGTAAATCAAATAATGTTTTCTATAAGCGAAAAACACAAGTAGAAATTTGTTTATAAAAATTGCTCATAATGACAAATCAAAATATTCTCAGAATTATTTTTTTTCTTTGAGTGCAGATGCAATAAATTCGGCTAATTGTGAGTTTTTTCTGTATTTATTAAAAATCAAAATTCACAAGGCTGAAATGGAGAATTATGTCACTTTATTTATTTTTATCTTGTTGTTATATAAAAAAATTTAATAATTGCAAATTGTAGTTTTCTTAACAATTTAATGCTCAGAAATGAAAAAAAATTTAACGTTAAAGGAATACAACCTGTTAGCGATTATGAACAGTACATTACTGACAATATTTCATCATAAATATTATTTCACAATAATTTACCATTATTATTTATTAATTAATAAACAGTATATCAAGTGATAAAACCGTGAACTCTGTATTTAACTACTAATTCATATTTTCACAAATTTTTTGTGGTAATAATTGACAACATCGTGGTCAAATTAGTAATCAAAAGTGAAAGAATATTTGTCAAATTTCTTTGAATAAGCGTTCTAAGCAAAAGAAGTTTTAACCAGTTTTTGTCAATTTTTCCGGTTCTATTTATTTCTGAGTTAACGGTGATTTTTAAAGACAGTGCAGAATTGATAAATTTATCATTGCTAGTTCATTTTGTTATGGTATCGGGCAATTCGTCATATTGTTAAATTTGCCCAACAACACGTAAAGTATAATTAGTCAAGCTTTCCAAGCTCAGTCCAGATAATGAGAGAAATGTCAGTGGATTGATCAATTTCTTCTCCACTCTGATATATGACCTTTATTAATTCTCTGCATCAGCATTAGTCTATCAATATTGAATAATTATTTCCATTATAATAGATTTACACACGAATCTCGACCCTATCCTAATAACTGAAATCAACCGAAAATAAAAAATTTCGTATTACAATATGCTATTTTGTGCAAAAACCTGGTAATTTATTCATGAAATATTTCCAATTTGTATTAGAGTTGATAATATTTTATATTCTCTAATTTAATCTGAATTTCTTAATTTTACATATCTAAAACTTCAAAGAGTTTAATTTTGAATGCCTTAT
Source organism: Amphibolips quercusostensackenii (assembly GCA_032357855.1). Taxonomy (NCBI): domain Eukaryota; kingdom Metazoa; phylum Arthropoda; class Insecta; order Hymenoptera; family Cynipidae; genus Amphibolips; species Amphibolips quercusostensackenii. The sequence continues at coordinate 1,965,603 of JAUELO010000280.1, read as the reverse complement.
ACTAAATGGTACAAATAATATTTTTTAAAGCATTTTTTAATTTCATGTATTAAAAAATTGTTATTTTTCTAATTGAATGCTAACACATGATTTTAATCAATTTCACATTTTCCATCAGAACTCACAAGCTAAATATCCATCATACTATAGGAGATAAAAAGAAAACCAAGTTAAATTTGCCGCTTAAAATTCAATCATCGATCTTCTCATGTTGTCTGCAGAGTTTCACAGAAAAGAAGAGCAATCTCTTATCTAGAAAGCCCTACAGAAAGGCAATGAAAACCTTATCACTTCAGCTCTTCTGACATCATCGATTCGTCTCTAAAGTCACTTCATCAGTCGAGTTTCCTATCACTTCGTTTAATATTGAAAAAGTCTGCTGCAACAGACCAATTTCAATCAGCCAATTTTTTTCCTTGTCTTATTCAATTATTCAATTTCAAATTTGTCTCTTGTAGGTTCTAGACCTGACAGCAAACTTCAATTTATAATTCATCTTATCATAAAAATTGCTTGCTCTAATTATTCCGTAGAAGAATTCCGTTCGACCTATTCAGTCTTCATCAGATTTATTTTTTAATACGTATACGTGCTTTTATGTGAAAACAAAAAAGGGTCAGTTTTATGATACTTCATAAATATTGATAAAGATTTGAAAAGTATTTCTAAATAGAGTAAAGACATCAATAGTGAGACATCTAAGATTATAATTATGCGTATTTAGCGCTGAATAGAAAGTGACTGTTATTCGAAAAGTGTATATTACTCATTTCTTAATAAGAATTTGAATTTATGCTATAATTAGATATTAATTAAAAAAGATTATAAAAGCTAGTAAATTCGTCAAATAAAAAAGTTAATAATAAGTACTCTATTATTCAAGATAATTTTCTGCCTCTAATCTAAACATTTAATTCATAATATTTACTGCTCGACTTTAGTCAAATAAATTACTAATTCATTAGTCAAGAATTAAATTACAAATTTGATGAGGGACCGTTCATAAGTAACGTAAATTGAATCAAACAAATTAATTTTATGTTACTTTATCGATAATTATAACAGTATTACTTGTTATTTGCCGTATAATAATAATATTAGTATCGGAACCATGTAAGCTGTTTTTTGTAAAATTTCCACCTTCTCACTCATATTAGATACTGTGATATTTTCACTGCCCTCCTCTTCCCAATTTTACTAAGACTTTATTAACTCAGCAAACCAACATACATAAAAAATATAAATTTGTGTAGTTAAATAAACCTGTACCCTTAATGAAATTAGCTTTAGCTTAAAATTTACTTTATGTAGTTTGAATTTAAGGGTGTATAGTCAAAAATTAAAAAGTATGTAATAAAAATTAACTTTGTTTTTTGATTGATTCCAAATTCACCGAAATTCGGCAAGCGCAGAAAAAATATTTACGGTGAACCCCCTAGGTTCATTGAAATTCGGTAAACGTAGCATAAATATTTTTGGTGTGCCTAGACACTTTGTTCTTTTTCAAGCAAAATTTCCAAGTTTTCTAACCTAATATTCTAAAAGTATTAAAATTCAACTTCTATGTTTATGAAAACTATCATACTATAGTCTATAAAATTATCAAAATTTCCAATTTATTTATAGCAGGCTTCACAGTCTTTTCCCTTTTTCATATTTTTCCAAGTACTTTTAGGTAAAAACTCATTTTTTTGTAATTCTCAGCGGTTAGGAAATCTACTATTAACATTATTTTAAAAAAATGCACCCTTTTTGGTTGAGAATTTAAATACTTGGTTTGTATTTAAATATTTTCAAAAATGTTCACAATATTGTGCAGAGTCATCCATTTTAGTATGATATTTCACTATTTTCTTAAACATTTATATTTTTTGTTTAAAAGTTCATTTTGTATTTGTAGAAATTTAATCCTTTTTGGGTAAAAATGCAACTTTCAGGTCATAGATGAATATGCATTGGTTAAAAATTAACTTTTTTTCTAACAATACAAATTTTTGGCTTGAAAATTCAACTATTTAGTCGAAAGTTAAACTACTTTGTTAAAAAACATTTTTTTAGTTAATAAATTGCCATTTTGATCAAAAAATTAATTTTTTTAGTTGAAAACATATTTTGCAAACTGAACATTTACTTATTCTATTTTTGAGTAAAAATTAATCTTTTTCGTTGAAAATGTATATATTTAGTTGAAAATTTGTCTTTTTTGTAAAAATTCAACTGCTTTTTATTCAAATTTATAATCGTTTATGATTAAAATATTACATTCCTCATAGAAATTCTTCTTTTTTGGTTAAAAATGTATCTGTTTGATTATAAATCAATATATAT
>JAUELO010000280.1:1885739-1907103 GCA_032357855.1 Amphibolips quercusostensackenii | reverse complement strand
AATAGTTATTTTATAAACAAATTTAATAAAGAATTATCCATAGCAGGTAATTATGTTGTAATAAATCAAGTTTTTTCTATAAAATCAGCTAAAAATTATACGAAAATGTCACACAATTAGTTGATTTACTTACCCAATAACAACAGATAATTGTTTAAACAAATTAAATTAACAAATGCACTGTCTGGCTATATCTAGAGGTTATCTCCAAAACATTTTTTAAGAAAAAAATTGCATTTCTTCAGGGTGTTTGCAGACTGTTATATACTAATAGCACTGTGCTATCTGTCGATAAGAAAAGATCATTGTTTAAACAAAATTATTAACAAATCCGTTTTTCGGCTATTTCCAAAGATGAAAACTTTGTTTCCTCATCGTAACCAATCATAATTAACTTATTTTCAAACTTTTTTTTAAACCTCGATACCGTTCCACTAATTTTATTGTCATAACAAAATTTATAGACAAATTTTTGTCCTTTCATATATTTATAAATAAAAAATTCCATGTTTCTTGGGAATATTTAAAATTTACTTTATCGTCTATAGTTGCTTAAGTTGAAAAACCAAAGTTTTCACCTTTATAAATAACCGAAAAATATATTTGTTGATTAATTTTGTTTAAACAATTATCAATAGTTATCAACCGATAACACAGAGCCATGATTAAATAGCAGTCTGCTAATACCCTTGAAAAGCGCAATTTTTTCTGACAAAATGCCTAAGATGATAAAAATTTGTTTAAACAAATTTTGTTAACAATGAAAATTGGTGATTATCATAAGCTCCCTAAAAGTTGAGAAATTAGTTATTTTTACTTGATTACGTTGAAAAAAAAAACTAGTTTTTATCTCTAGAAATATCCGGACAGTGATTTTGTTTAAACAATCATCAGTTATTATTGAATAAATAAATCTGATAATTTTGTGACATTTTTAAATCATTTTTAGTTGATTCAATGGAAAAAACTTGATTAATTTTAACATAACAGCCTGCTATAGATAGTTGTTTATAAAATAACAACTTATTTATTATATTTTAATGAATTAAATTAAAAAACGGTTTATGTCTATAAAGTTTTCAAATTTAGCACAAATCAATTCACGAATAACTGCTGATCCCCATAAATGCATTTTCACTCACCTTTTTGCTTAAAACAAATTTAATCAATTTTTAAACAATTTCTAGGATATTAGACAATTTTCCTAAAGAGTTGCTTCATTAATTCTAGGTATTTTGGATTGACTCCAAATATTTTCTGAAAACCGGTACTCATCTATAAAGAAAAATTGTTTTTTTTTCTATTTTTTGTTCAAAAATAAAAAAAAGAACCTTTTTTAGAATCGTCCTCCATTGATCTATGATGAATTTGATTAGTATTGATTTAAAAACTAAAACATTAAAATTAGATCAAAAATGTGGCCTGTAAACACCTTTTTTGCCATACTGTGCAATTAGAAAAATTGATTTTCAAAAAGGTAGTTAAATTTTAAACCAGAGCTAATTTTTTATTAAAATGATGAATATTCAACAACATCAAAATTAATTTCCACCAAGAGTTTAACTTTGAACTAGTTAGTAGAATTTTCAAATCAAAAAGATGAATTATCAACAAACAATGTCAGTCAAAAAAATACTTTTCAGTAAATGGAGAAAACAAATTTAAAACAATCTGTTGAATTTTCAAGGAAAAAATAAATTCTTAACCAAAAAGATTAATTCTTTACTAAAAAGGATCGAATATTGAAAAAAAATGAAGTTATTATTAAGTAGAATAAAAGAAAAAAAGGAAAAGGGTACTTCGCCTAATATTTGATATACACTTCACTTTGAGGAAATTTCTTAAGTTTTGATTTCATCCTTCTTGGTTTATTCTTTTTTTGCATCCACCTACGAAAAAATTCATTCCCTATAACAAACACTTTGAAACAAAAATAAAATATAATTCACTTCGTTTACAAAAAATACCCTTTATAGCCTTTAGATTAAATTAAACTTTTAATAGGCGTTTCTGATTCAGAAAAGATCAGCCCGTTCATTAACATAAACATTTTGAAAATATACTCTATACTATCGTTTCAAAATGATTGCAAATCTCAAAACCTTTTCAAAATTTGCCTCAAGATAGGTACCTTTACCTTATTCATTCCTATAGCAAGTCATCCGCGTGACTTTTAAACAGTCAAAATACGTATAGATGGCGCAATTGACAATGTGACCGTTCAAATACCGTAAAATTATCCTATGTTTGTTACATTTTTCCAAATTATACGGGGAGAATGAATTATTCCTGACATGTATCGAATAATTTATCTTAAGAGTATACATGGCAATACAGAAATGAATCTAGATTGTGGGGATTAAGGTGGATTATTTTTTAAATCAAAACGAAAGATACACGCTTTTGTCAAATCTAAACGTGTGCACGCATTTTGGGTACAATATTCCCAGTCCTGATCCAACCCTGGCCTACCTTCTTTGATTTATTGTTAAAAGAGTCAAAGCAATACATATAATTTATCTAAATTGTATATATTTTCATAGTTTTAATTTTTTTAGTTAATTAGCAGTTCATCATTGCCGGTGATATTACATTATAAACGGTAATATAAGGCACTTTACTTGTATCATCGTGTATCTATAATTGTTTTGTTTATCGTACAGGCAATCACGCAGACTGACTTGTAAAAAATGCTTAGAAAAATCCAAATCATTATGGTTTATATTATATTTTGATCAAATATTATAGGAAAAAATGAAGAACACTGCAAAATATTATGCAAAAATGTTTCTTTATTCTAAGAAATCTACGTGGTACCTTTTATTACAAACATGTCACCATGGACAAATTTTTATTGCGTTGAACCCTTGTCTGGCAGTAATTAATGGTTAGCTTCGTGTACCTAACTTGATTTCTTTTGAATTATACTCTTCACCTACAAAACAATAAAATTAGGAATTTAAATTATTTAAATTTTTATATTTCTGACTTTACAGCATAAAATGCTCTTAATTTGGAGTAATCGGGGTGATGATTCACGAAAATAGAAAAATTAATTTTTTTAAGTCATATTAATGTATATACCATATTAAATTCAATATAAAACGTAAAAAATTTTCAGCATTACAAATAAAAATAGAGCAATTTCAACTAAATAGATCAATTTAAAGCAAAAAAATTAATTTAAAACCAAGAAGGTTGACTCTGAACTAGAAAACACGAATTTAAACCCCTTAATTTAAAAATAAAAAAAGAAGAATTTTCAACAATATATAGCACCATACTCGCGAGCAGCGCGTTCTTAAGTGGTAGTGACCTGCATTTGTCAGCCTTGCCCTTAAGTATAATATGTGTCAGACATCCTGACAAGAAGATTTGTCAAACAATCGAATTTTCGGAAGACATGCATAATGTTCAGAATGTTATAAAATGTTCGATTTTCTTACATTTCTTAAATTTTCTTAAAATTGTGAAATTTTCTATAATTTCCAAAATTTTCTAAAATTTGTGAAATTTTCTATAAATCTTCCAATTTTCTGAAATTTGTAAAATATTCAAAATTTTCAAACTTATCCAAATTTCTAGTATTTCTGAATTTTATGAAAAGTTGATAATTTCCAAAATCATTCAAATTTCTAAAATTAATGTTTATAATTTTTTAATTTCCAAAATTATTTAAATTTCTAAAATTATCGAAATTTCCAAAATGTTTCAAAATTCTTAAATTATCGAAATTTCTAAAATGTTTCAAAATTCTTAAATTATCAAAATTTTTAAAATTTCAAAAATGTTCCAAATTTATAACATTGTCAACATTTATAAAATTATAGAATTGTCTCGAAATTTCTAAAATTACAAAAATTTCTAAAATGTTTTGATTTTCAAAATGTCTAAAATATGAAAAAAAATTTAAATTTAAAAAACTGTTAAAATTGGTAAAATGTTTAAAATTTCTAAACTGTTGAAATTTTCTAAGATTATCGAAATTTGTAAAATGTTCAAAATTTCTGAAAAAAAAATTTATAATGGTTTAAACTTTTTTCTTAAATTTTGAAGCTTCTGAATTTTTAAATATTCTAAAGTTTTCATGATTTCTCAAATTTCTATAAAGCTCTCTAATTTTTAAAAGTTCTAATGTTTTAAAAAAATCTTATTATTTGTATTTACCATAGATTTTATAAAATTTTAGAACTTGGAAAAATTTCCTAAATTCATACAAAAATAGAAATAACGATTCTGAAGTTCTTTCATATAAGCAGAAATCATGCACGTGCTACAAGAGATAAATGCTGAAAATATACCATAAAATTGTGACAAGTTTTAAAATTTTGACCAGTTTAGAAATTTTGAACAGTTTAGAAATGTGGAAAAGTTTATGAATTTTGGAAATTTTAAAAATATACAGAAATTTAGATAATCCAAAAATTTTCAACAGTTTTGAAAATTTTAGTTAACACAGTTTTTATGGTGAGCGACGATTATCGCAAAATGCGTGCTCACAGAAGTATGTTTTATCATTTGCGTATAAGGCCAGTTTCTTCTGCTTACGGAGTGAGAAGTATTTTAAACTTCTCGGAACTGAAAAGTAAAACTTTAGCCTCGTTCCATAGGAATAGGAAAGGGCTGAAATCATGCATTTCTTTTAAAAGTTTGATTTTTTAACCAATCTTCTTGTCAGGATGTCTCACACATCTTATTATATTTAAGGACGCGGCTGATCAAAGTAGGTCACTACCACTTGGGAAGGCACCGCTCGCGAGTATGGTGCTAATGACTTTTTTACTCGATAATTCACACAATTTGATCGTCAAAACGTCAAAAGTGAGCTTCTAAACGCATCCAAACGACATCCAAACGATTGGTAGAAGAATTTTAAAAAAAATCAAAATTTGTTCCGCAGCGTGAAGTTATCACTCCAATTTTGAAAACTCAAAATCTTTTTTAGTTTTGCCATCCAAACGAAACAATTCTACTTCCAAACATGACCAAATGATGACCAAAGAATTTCATGAAACAAAATTTGAATATTAAATTGTTGGTATGCTAACTTCACGGACATGAAATTATAAATCTTCAACAAAAAAAATTTGTTTTTCATGAAGTAGTTCAACTTTCAACCAAGTAGATGGATTTTCAACCAAACAAGATGAAATCTTGACGAAAAATTGAACAATTAATATTTTAATAATTAAAAACGAATATTACACAAAATAGTTGTATCCTTAACTAAAGCAGATTATTAATTTTCAACCAAACAGTTAAATTATTTACAAAAAGGAATTTTCAACCAAAAAGATAAATTTCCTAACATAAAATACAAATTTTCAACAAAATACACAAATTTTCAAACAAAAAGAAAAATTAAAAAAAAAAAACAATTTTCAACATAAAAGATTAATTTTTTACCGAAAAATATAATTTTTACCAGAAAATGGAGTAGCTAAATTTTTAGTTGAAAAATTAATTTTCATCCGAAAAAAAAAAGTTTCACCAAACAGTTCAATTTTCAACCGAAAAGATGAATTTCCAACAAAAATGATTAACCTTTAACCTGAAAAATTAATTTAAGAAAAATAGTTGAACCCTAAAACAACAGATTGTTAATTGACCATCAATGAGATGAATATTTATAAAAAAAAGTGGAGTTTTTAAGATGAAAAAGTCTGATCTTTTCGAAAAAATTGACTTTTAATTTCAAAAAGATGAATCCTTTACAATAATAGATAATTTTTAACCAAGACAGATGAATTTTTTACCAAATAGTTGCATTTTCAATGAAAAAAAAAGAATTTTTAGACAAACAAAATTTTTAAAAATATATTATTTTATAGCAAAAGAGATAAATTTTTATCAAAAGAATTGAGTTTTTGAGCTGAAATATTCTAATGTTTACGAAGAAATTGACTTTTAATCTCAAAGAGGTGAATTTTTAATAAAAAGGTCATTTCTAACCAAGTTAGCTGGACTTTCAACCAAATAGTGGCATTTTTAATCAAAAACATGAATTTTAACTAAGAAGATCAATCTTATGTGAAAGAAGATGATTTTCAACAAAATACAGGAATTTCTAACGAAACAGTTGCAAGTCTAACGGAATAAGATGAATTTTCTACCATAAATTATGAAATTTTAATAACAAATTTGAGTTTTTTGACAAAACATTTAATAGTTGAGACATGCATAAATAGAAACGCATGTTCAACAAAATAGTTAAGTCCTCAACCAAAATTGGATTATAATTTTAAATAAAATAGGTTAATTATTAACTAAGAGAAATGTTTTACCATAAAGATATATTATTTAACAAAAAAGACAAATTTTCAACAAAATACATGAATTTTGAACCAAATAATTGTAATTGAACCAAAAAAATTAATTATTATTTGCCAACCGAACAGTTTGATTTGATGTCATTTTTAAAGTGAAATTTCTATCAACAAAAATTTTTTTTTGTACCAAAAGAGATACATTTTCATTAAATGAGTCGAGTTTAAAAACTAAAAAGTCAAATGTTTTCGAAAAATTTGAATTTGAATATAAAATGAATAATTTTCAACAATAAAAGGCAATTTTCCACCAAGACAGCTGCATTTTCAACCAAATATCGGCATTTTCATTAAAAAAGATAAATTATCAGCCAGAAAAATAAATATTTAGCAAAAAAGAGAAAATATATTAATTTTCTAGCAAAAGAGATTTATCAAAACAGTTTGGTTTCTAAGCTAAGAAAGACGAATATGTTTTTGAAAAATTAGAGTTTTAATTCTAAAAAGATGAATTTTTAACAAAAAAGGTAATTTGCTACTAATTCAGCTGAATTTTTAAGTAAACAGTTGCATTTTTAATTGAAATGATGAATTTTTAATCAAGAAGATTACTTTTACATTGAAAAATATGACTTTTTAAGAAATATATGAATTTTTAACTGAGACAGCTAAATTTTTAACCAAATAGTTGAATTTTCAATTAAAAAAATGAATTTGCAACCAAAAAGATTACTTCTACGCCACAAAAGATGATTTAAAAAAAATAGATGGATTTGACACCGAGGCAGCTGAATTTGCAACTAAATAATTACATGTTTAACAAAAAATGATGAGTTTCCCATAAAAAACGATGAATTTTTATCAAAAAAGTTGAGTTTCCAATCTGAATAGTCGAGTGCATTTTGAACCAAATAGTTGCACTTTCAAGCTAAAGGGACGAATTATCAACAAAAAAGTATATTATTCTCTAAACAGTTGAATTTTCAATCAAAAGCTAGACGCTTCGAAAAAAAGATTAACCCACAACCAAAACAGTTGCATTTTTAACCAATCAGTTGAATTTTAAAGGCAGAAAAACAAATATTTTAGAAGTCAGTTAAATTTTTGAGAAAAAAAATTAATTTTCTACCAAGAAAGATGAGTTTAACGGAAAAGTTTAATAATTAATAAAATAATTAAACAATCAAATAAAATAAAAAATTTTTAATCGTAAAAGAATTGTTACTCGTAAAAAGTTATTTTTCTAAGACTATAACACAATTAACGATAAGTTACTACTCTCTGGAATCAAAAAAAAAAAAATACAAACAATTAACATCACTTGCTCCTTTTTATAGGAAAGATGGAGAAAATTCGAGTTAAAAAAAAAGGTAATAATGTTTTAACAATTGGGCTATACATTTTTAAATAAGAGAATAGTAAATAATAAGTGACATAGTGTAAGAGATAAAAAAATATATTCTGCACCATCCCTATAAAAAAGCCACTAGTGAATGATTATTATCAACTGTTTCAATAATTGCAAAACTATTTTTCACAATAAATATCATTGTTAGAATTTATTAATTACGCCATTAATTTAATAAAATAGTAACATTTCAAGATTTATAAAAGAAAAAAATTGTTTAAACAAATCAAAATTGTTTAAAAAATTGTAAACTGTCTTTCGCAGGCACTACCACTCGAATTTATTAACTGCGGTATTGATTATAGGAAGTAGTAACTTTTTAAGACCTGAAAATAAAAACATTGTTTAAACAAATAAAGATTGTTTAAACAATTGACAAATCTAGTTGAAAAAATATATTACTTCCAAGATTCGGTAATTTTAATATTAATTTCAGAAAAAATACCTTTTTTACCATTTACAGGAGAAAAATTGTTTTAAAAAATAGAAATTGTTTAAATAATTACTAAATATGTTAAGCTAGAAATATTATTTTTGAAATTCATGAACTGTATTATTTATCTGGAAGAATAATAACTCTTTACGATATAAAGGAAAAACAAAAATGCTATAAACAAAAATTAATTGTATGAGCTGTTCAGAATTAGTTAAAAAATAATAAGAAACTTGTCACTTATCGAATAGAAATAATTACTGTTGAAAAAGTTTCAGAAAATAGCGTCCTTATCATTAATTTTACATAAAACTGATATTGTGCATTTGTTTGATCATTTTCCAGGCACAATGCAAGAAGATTGGGAAAGGGCTAAAATTCAGATATTGGGTGAAAATTATTTTTTAAACATTTCTCACATGAAACTTAAAGACTAAGAATTAAAAAATAAAAATTTGAGATCCCTCCTAATTTCTTTCTGATATCTAATAATTTTTTTTCAAGGGGATAATAATTACGGCGAAATTTAATGTTGCGATTAAAGTTCTTACTTATAATATTGTATATCTAAAGTGAAACTTCATAAACTTAAAAAGAAGAAAACTTAAACTTACCCGCGTTACAGTCTGCAGTCACTTTCGTATGCGCACATTATGCGGGGTAACACATTTTCCCAACGCCCATAAGGCTTAACTACACACCTCACGTATAACTACGAAATTCAATTGCATAAGAAATTGGATTGAAACTTTTCCTCTTAAAGTGTACGCATTTTATTCTTTTTTATTTTTATTTTATTTATTTTGATAAACTTTATCCAGTGCCATTGCTTTTAAAAAAAGAAAAAAAAATAAGATGCAGGAGAGTAAATAATATGTTTTTTAATTTGAATTTTGTAATGTATAATTTGTGTAAATGTCAATTATACTAAAAGAGGACTAAGAGTGCGCTAAGCTTTTAAAATATAAAAATTAGGAGAAAATCAAAATTTATTTTTTGAATTAAATTTCACAAAGACAAAATCGCTTGAGACGAATTCTGATTTTCGAAGCGTTTTCAAGAGTCCGCTTGCTACAAGGACCACTCTAATGTAGCTGCGCGCATTTACTGAACAACTTTCCAGCGAGGGTGCCGTTTCTATCTGTCTAGCCCCTCTTTCCAGCATCCCTCGACTCGCGCAATTCCCTTATCATGAAATTCCGGGTCCTCTACATACTCACTTACCAGGAAAGTTATGCGTACAGATTATTATTATTTTCTTGTTAGGCGGGTCCATTTCAGGCCCATAACAATGCGGTTAAAACCTATTTTACAATGTCTTTTATGTTAAAACCCCGGCGAAACAGAAGGCTGTAGACGGGTAACTCTCGCTGCAAAAGTGTCATTAAGTCCTGTTAGCATGGGTACGTATACCGCCAGACGACTCCAATTAACTAGGTATCGGCCTGTGATAATTTTTCTTTTGCTAAGGTGAGTTTAGTATTATAAATTAGTTTTTATTAAATTTTCTGTGATATTTAAAATTTAGTTTTTAATTTTTAATTATTTATTCTTATTATTTAATCACTATAAGTATTATTAGCTTAATCACTGTATGCATTCAATCACAACGATTGATAATCCACTGCTACATCTTGCTTTATTAGAAGTAGTCGCACTTGCCTGAACGTTTGGCCAGAGGAGATACAAACTGCAGAAAACCACCTTCCGATTTCAGCCACGTTTTGGACAACCGAATTTAAAGGCAGACATTCGACCCTATCCATTGATCAGATAAAAAAGCTAAGAATAAATATGTAAAATCATTATTACTTTTAATCATTATTCAACGTGGCGTCAACTTTAAAGGGGTTAGTTAATCCTGCAATCTGGAGTAGACTCTCTCTGCAATCCTATGCAATTTCATGCAACTTCATGCAATACTTTGCAATCTCATGCAATCTTCTACAATACCTTATGATCCCACCTTATTAAGAAATATTCCTATAATAAATTTCCAATAATTTTTTTGCGATTATAGAAAAATCATTATAGAAACATAATCTAAGAAAATCAATATAAAAATAAGTAATGCTAAAATAATTGAAGAGTGTACGCAAAAAAGAAAAAGGTACAAACGAATGATTTATTAATTTAACGTCAGATTTCGCCAAACTCAAATGAATTTTAACTAATTTTAAAAGATGCAATTGGCTTTCAAGAGCTTTAAAAATATTTTCACGAATTTCAAGAAATCTCGAAATATTTTGAGAGAGTTAAGAGGACTTTAAAGATTTCCAAACATTTTCAGGGATTTTAAGGTGTTCCAAAGAATTTCAAAAGATTTAAAATATTAATGGATTTCTTGCAAAGAATTTTGTAGAAGTTCAAAGGAATTAAAAAATATTTCTAGTGAACTTTGTAAAATAAATTAGATTTAATATGGAAGGATTGCTAGCAGATTCAAAGATTTCAAGTGAGTTTGAGGAATTTTAAGGAACTTCCCAAAATCGAATGATTTCTAAGATGTATAGGGATGTTAACGTTTTTTAGCGAATTTTAATCAATAAGTTAAATTAGATTATACTTACAGAAAATTTTTATTCATTTTGAGCGGTTTTGTGTGATTTAGTAATACTTTTACCGAATCTGAAAGATTATCAAACATACCAGAAGGTTTTTAGGGATTACAAAGGATTTCAATCAATTTCGAGGGACTTCAACGGATTTTAAGGCTTCTAAAAGGATTTCATGAGATTTCTGAAAGTTTGAAATAATTTAAAAGTATTTTATCGGTTTCCAAGAGATTTAAAAGTATTTCCATGAATTTCAAAGACTTTCGAAACATTTCAAGAGATTTCAGAGGATTTTTACTTTTTTCAAATATCTCAAGGGATTTTAAGGGATTCTAAAGGATTTTAAGAGATTGAAATAATTTCAAGGGATTTCAAAGAATATTGTGGCATTTTCTAGTTATTCAAGGTATTTCAAAGCATTTCAAGAAAGTTAACAATATTTAGTGAGTTTATTAAATTTCAAAGCATTTCAAAGAAATTTAAAAAGTATTTAGGTATTTGAACAGTTTTTTCTAGAGAAATTCAAGTAATAAATTTAATGGCTTAATACAATTTATATTATATGGATTTTGAATGATTGATACTATACGGAATAAATTAAATTTTAATCCTAGGGATTACTACAGATTTCAAAAATTTCAAAGGATTTTAAAGATTTAAAATAATTTGAAATTTTTTTTTAGAATTTCAAGAGATTTTTAGAGATTGCAAAAGTTTTTCATGGATTTTAATGGAATTTCAAGCGTTTTTTAACATTTTGAAGAAAATGAAAAGATTTTGCTGTTTTTCTACTTTTTACATTAAATTCCTTCAATGTTTTTGTGTTGTTTATTCTAATGCTGATTATCCTGTATAATTCTTTTCTAGATAATAATTTTATATGATGAAATTCCTATAATCCATAAAATCTTTTGCAATCTTATTGAATAATTTGCAATTTTTTGCAATCCTATGAAACCTTGCAACTTCGCAATCCAGTGTACACCAAAAATCCGAGTAATTAAGCCCTCGTCAACATCTTTGCTATTAGTGATGCCTGGTAGTCTGAACTAAGTTTAAATCATATTAAATTCATATATTATATTATTATATTAAATCATATTTTATATTCATAGTAATATGGCATTCCACAAACATCTGAAGATGAATAGAAATAATCATTTTAATGAACTTATATGGTAAATATTAGTTCACATTTTTGTTATAGATTTTTTTTGTGAACTGTGATTTTCTATTACCTCAGAAATACATGAAGGTAAAATTGAAAGTAAGCAGAGGCGTGGTTTTTCAAAAACTTGAATTTTGCTTTTTATCACTAAGAAGTGAAGAAACTTTTATAAGTTTATATGATGAATATTGGATAAAATTTTGTTTAAAAAGATTGGTTAATTGTTTGTAATTTTCTGTAGCACTAGGAGCATTTCAAAATAAGAATAATCAGATGCGTGATTTTTGAAAAAAATCAACTTTTATGTTTAATTAAAATGAATTCATTCTGTGAATGTAATTGAAAACTGTATCTTTAGGATATTTTTAATACCATAACATTTAATTTGTTGGATGTAAACATCTACGAAAAATATTTTGTTAAATGATATTTTGAAAAGTATATTGCATTTAATTGTTATCCTAAAGTTTTATTGTAATTCACGATAAAAGTGTACACTAGTACAACAAAATTTTTTGCCTAATTTACATTTTGTTATTCCATAATAAATTAAAGACACAAGCCTAATATTTTCAGGATGCACCCCTCTGATGACTTTTATTTTGAACTTGAAATATTTTTGGGGTGACAAACAATTACATTAGACAAAATATATATTCAAAGTAATGTTAAGCAATATTTACCATATAATCTTATCATAATTTCTTAATTTTATATTAATTAAATACAAAAATCGAGTTTCACAAAAAACCCTTATTGTTTTCATTTTTATCTGGATATATTCGTGAGGTCACAAACAACCACACTTAACAAAAAAAACTCTATAAAGAATGTGAAATAATATTTACCATACAACCTTGTGTAAATTTATACAGTAATGATAATAATAACAATAATGATAGTGTGATTATATTTATATATGACGGTATGGTTCGAGAGTTAGTGGATGGTGCAAGAGTTTGTAAAATATTTTTGGGCCTATTGCATTCAGAACATGTTTGTTTCTTTTTACTACGAATGGGTTTTAGTGTATTATAGACACGTACAAAGAGGACACGGTGAACAATATCTAATCGTAGTTTAAAAAAATTAAATATTAATATGACATTTGCTCGCTATTTGCATTACCATAAAATTTTAAACCACAATTTAAAAATCTTTTGCACCCAGGCGAAAAAGCTATACATAGTGGGAAATCTTATGCACAATATGCATTTGTTTCATTCATTTTATATATACAACAAATAAAAATGATACATAATATTTTGCACTATTCATAACTTTTCCACTTGTCGCACACTTTAATTCAAAATATACTTCTGAATTTTTCAAAAAAACAAAATCTAAACTCGCCTAAGTATCGGTAGAGTCAAATCAGCCATAAATAGACCACTTTCTGCAGCAAATTAGAGACACGGAAATTTTTTTCCTGTAACGTTTGCATAGACGTTCTTTTAAAGCTCTAAAAAGTTCAAGGTTGATTCCCTAATAAATAGTTTTTTATTGAAAAACAATGTGTAATTACAACATTTTGTCAACACATTTGCTTAGATTGTTACTCTCGATTGAGAGATAGGTAAAAAGTATATAGGACCTTATTTTTATAGTATAAAATAATTTTCAAAATAAGCTCTTAGCGAATACATTACGATAAATAGTTTACGAGATATAAAATTCTCAATTAACGCTGTACGTTTTTCAGTGAAGACAAAAAGATGATGAATTTTTATTAATGCAAAAAAAATCGCGATAGGGTTTTTGTTATTGGATTCTCAAATTGGATAGTTCCAAGTATTCAAAACATTTTGTTAAATTTCAGAATCCAAAAGGACAGAGAGGTGTTCAGTTATACTAAAATATCTAGCAGATAGTACATTCGTAGGAAAAACTTTGTTCAAGATTTTTTATAAAATTTGTTTGATTAATATTTTTTGCATCGAATATATTGCACGTAGGATTTTGGAAAAATAATAACTAAAGTCCATCTTCATAAATGGTTACCCAATTTTTCAGATTTTTCCGACAGCTGTGCCCGATAATGGAGGTATTGCTAGCAAATTCAAAGATTTCAAGTGATTTCAAGGAATTTCACAACATTGATTTCTAAGATGTGTAGGAATTTTAACGTTTTTTCAGCGAACTTTAATCAATAAGTTAAAATTGATTATAATTATAGAGAATTTTCATCGATTTTAATCGATTTCGTGTAATTTAATAAAAATAATTAAGAGATTCTTTACATGCCAATTTCGTGAGGCTCTCTAATTGGGATAATCGTTAGAGAGATTGACAGCAACATGGTTTGAAACAGTGTAGCGGAACGAACGTGTTGTTTAAATAAGAAAAAAGCAACATTACTCTTTCATCGCAAAAGATTTCAAATATCGTATTTAAATACTTTATAACACCCTCATCTAAATAAGCACTTGACTTAGTCCGTGGCTGATGATGAAAAACCGGGTGAAGCCCGAGCAAATGTTCTTAAAAAATAATCAAATTTTATTTTATCATTACACGAGATCATATTTTGTCCTCATAATGCGTTCGTTGCGCTTTGATAGTAAGGCCGCGCGACTGCGTATCCACCATTATTTTAAATCATAGCAGAAAATTATAAAAAATTAAAATTTGTTTATTTATGAGATGAAAATATGTGTTTAAACAAAAAATCAAAAGAACACTTGTTTTTAGGCCTTTTTCAATTTTTTTTTGTTTTTTAATTTCATTAAAAAGACCTATAAGTTATACTCTTGACCTGCAAAATTCATTGAAATTCAATCTGCGGTTTAGGACATATGAATTAAAAAAAAATCGGATCTTAAAATTCAAAATCCTGTAACTCTTTAAATTTTCAAAATTTGAGAAAATAATTTTAACCATTAACTTCACTGATCCAACACTAAAGTTTCATTAAAATCGTTAGAGCTTCCTCCAACTCTGATATTCAGGAAAAACATAGACTCAGCATTTAATTCTTTCTTTGATTAATTTTTCTCAAATTTGATGTTTCTTCAGAATCTTAGCATTAATAAGGTCAATGTGAAAAAACACATTTGTCTTCAAAATTGTGCATTTTAATATTCATGAAATAGACAGTACTTAACAAAACAAAATTCGTAAGTGTCTATTAATTAACACTGATCAACAAAAATGACCTATGTCCTCGCTGAATGCGACATATCATTTTTAAAGTATATTTCAATGCTGAACACGAATCTGGCTTTATTTTGTTGCTATTACGTCTAGTTTAATAGATATGTATAATCAAAATTGTTAATAAAAAATTTTTTAACCATTTTTTCAAGAGAGAAAATTTTTTTCCGCCCTTAACGGATGCCATTTCGATGCGTTTTTTAATACAGTTTAGGAATATCGTCCTACTTTAGCGATATCGATAGCAATTTTTGTGATATTCTTAAAAACCTGAAAAAAGTGCTAAAAATTTACTGAAATTTCATTGCTCTGTAAATAAGGACATTTTTTTTTAATCAATAGGTCGACTATTTCGTTTTTTCATGAAGAACAATTATGCGGAAAAAATTTTAATTTGGATTCCGTTTCTGAAATATCTTGAAAAATGTGGCCCCTTCTTTTTAATTTCCGAAAACTTCTACTAAATGATGTACTGGGCATCAGATCTTCATTTATCCTTATTAAAATGTTCAAAGTTTGTTTGAGCAAACATGTTTTTTTATCGGATCGTCTTACATTTCACAACTGCATGAAATTCAGAAACAAATAACAATGTGCGTGATCGTCTCATGTTTTAAAGCTGCATGGATTTCAGAAACGAATGAAATATAAGCGATCGTCTTCTACTTCACAACTGCATGAAATTCAGAAACAAATAACAATGTGAGTAAGCGGCTTACGTTTTAGAACTGCATGAAATTCAGAAACAAATGACAATGTGCGTGGTCGTCTTATGTTTTAGAACTGCATGAAATTCAGAAACAAATGACAATGTGAGTGATCCTCATATGTTTTCGAACTGCATGAATTTCAGAAACAAATGAAGTATGAGCGATCGTCTTTTACTTCACAACTGCTTTAAATTTAAAAACAAATAACAATGTCAGTGAGCGACTTATGTCTTAGAACTGCATAAAATTCAGAAACAAATAACAATGTGCGTGATCGATTTATATTTTAAAACTGCATGAAATTCAGGAGCGATTAACAATGTTAGTGGTCGTCTCATGTTTCATAACTGCATTAAATTCAGAAACAAATAACAATGTAAGTAAGCGGCTTATGTTGTATAACTGCATGAAATTTAGAAACAAATGACAATGTGCGTGTTTGTCTTATGTATTAGAAATGCATTAAATTCAGAAACAAATGACAGTGTGAGTAATCGTCGTGTGTTTCAGGAATGCATGAAACTCAGAAACAAATGTCAGCGTGAGTGATCGTCTTATGTTTTAGAACTGTATAAAATTGGTAAACAAGTAACATAAGATGATCACGCACATTGTTATTTGTTTCTGAATTTCATTCAGTTCTAAAACATAAGACAATCACTTACATTGTTATATGTATTCAAATTTAATGTAGTTGTTAAATATAAGACGATCGCTTATATTTCATTTGTTTCTAAAATTCATGCAGTTGTAAAACATAAGACAACTGCTTACATTGTTATTTGTTTGAGAATTTCATGCAGTTCTAAAATATAAGATGAGCACGCACATCGTCATTTGTTACTGAATTTGTACAGATCTCAAACATAAAATGCTCACTCACATTATTATTTTTTTCTCAACTCCATACACGTTGAGAAACATAAAATGATCTGATCAAAAATCATGTACGCTAAACAAACGTAAGGATAAATGAAGATCTGATGCCAAGTACAGCATTTAGTACAAATTTCGGAAATCGAAAGAAGGTTACACATTTTTTAAGATATTTCAGAAACAGACAATCCAAATTTAATTTTTTTTCAGATAATCTTTCTTTATGAAGAAACAAGCAAATCAACCTATTTTTTATTTAAAAAAGTAAATATGTCCTGAATCACAGAGCACTGAAATTTCAGTACACTTTTAGTACTTTTTTTATTTTCTAGAGAATATCTCAAAAACCGTAACAGATATCGCTAAAGTGAGACGATATTCGCAAGCTGCGTCAGAAAACGCATCAAAATAACCTGCGTTGTGGTGGGAAAAAAATTTTCACTCTCAGAAAAACTGTTATCAATTTCTTATTATAAATTGAAATTGTAAATATTTATCAAGCTAGACGTGATAGCAACAAACGGAAGCCAGATTCGTTTTCAGCATTAAGAAGTACTTCGGAAATGTTATCTCACATACAGCGTGGACATATGTCATTTTTGTTGATCAGTGTTACATATTAAACTACATAAAGATTATTCGCATTGTCAAATTATTGAATAATTTGAAACGATCGTAGCATCAAATTGATCTTGGTTCTGTCAGCAATAAATTTATATAGTTTTGGTCTTAAGCAATTAAAAGATTGTTATAGAAATTTTTATTTATTTTTCTGAAATATAATAATATATTGAATAAGATTAGCTTAGTTTTTGAGTATTTTTAGAATGTGATTATTGCTAGAACAAAATAAAATTATTTGATATTTGTGAAGATTTATAAAAACATTTTATTTTCGTGGATTTTTGATTTTGAACTTTCTAAATGTAAAAATAAAAATAACTAGAAAACTCATACCATGATGGCCGACACTCTAAGGGTAGTGTAAAAATTGTGTATCAAGATTTTATTCAATTTTTACCGGCAATTATGTGATAAAGATCTAACGGCAAGCTGATTTGTAATCTCAAACCTCCGTTAACCTACTTTAGCATCGTTTCAATACACTTTGATTTTATCTGTATATACAACCCTTTATTGCTCTCTGAAGTTAGTTTTCGGCATCAGCTAGAGAGAAAATTGTCAACATGATGTTAATTAAGAGAGAAATGTTTATTCTAGAAACTGAAGTTTGCATGTGAAATTATTATTATTATTGAGAGAATAATTTTTTTATCAGTCAAATACGCACAATGTCGGGTCCAGAAATTTTTTCGAAAGAAGTAAATATAAATTTTCATCAACTAATGTATTTGAGAGGAACTGGGGGGCTTTCTCAATTAATCAAAAGAACTTTTCAAATTGAATATGTTAAGGCGATAAATTCCACTTTATTGCTTGCTCATAGAGGGAGGTTCGTAATGACCTAATTTTTCGAATATACTTTTTTGACATATTTCAATAGAATTGGCCCCATCAGCTTAAACATACGATATTTTTTAAATGACTATGTGTGCTTGTGTGTGTGTGGAACTTTCTTCTGTTCACCATATCTCCAAAAGTAAAAGAGCTATGATCATAAAATTTAGACAAATTGTAGCTCCTATGAATGTGCAGGACGGGCAGGATTGTAAGTTAGATCAGCCATTTAGAAATGTTTTTTTCTAGTTATTTCAACAACAAAAAATACCTTATTTATATGAGAAAAACTTTTTTGATATTCAAAACACAGCAACAAGATATTAAGTGCATTTTTTCGCGCCTTAGAGATGTATCGATCGTCTTATTGTTGAAACTCTTATGACAGACTATTACCGATTTCCGAAGTAAAAAAAATGGTTTATTTTGTTTATATAAGTTAAACATTCCTAATATTTAAATGAAAACAATACTCTACGTAATGTATTTGTTCGCGTCTTCGAGATGCTTTGATCGACCCATTACCATATCCCAACACTATATTTTATATATTAGTTTGCATTTTCGAGGCGCATGGATCGACCTGTTTTTAAACTTATTATGACACACCTGAACTAATTTACAAAGTTTAAATAAATTTCTGTATTCTGTTTATATGAGAAAAACTTTAAGTATCATAAGAAATACTACAGTATTGTATCTGACATGTTTGTTTGCGTTTTCGAGACACGTCGAATGATCGTTTGAAGTACCTTTTATGACCTCTTATGATCTAGCAATACCGATTTATAAATTTCGAAAATATATTGTTTATCTTCTTAATATGTGGAAAACTTTTTTAATATTGGGGATTTATCAGGAATGTATATATTTGTTCACATTTTCGACATGTATCTATTGCCTGATTCAAGAACCTTTTATGACGTACTATAAATTACTAATATATTTCACAAAATGTTAAACAAAATTATTTACCTTGGTTATAAAAGGTTTTTTATTTTAATATTAAAATATAAAAGTTCTTCATTTGATGTAATTGTTCGCGTCTTTGAGATGTGTGGAGAGATTAAACATATCGATTGACATTTTTGTGGGCTCCCTGATTTTCTGAAAATAAGATTTCCGGTAGGACAAAAATATAAGATCAAAAATATTAAAAGTATACATTTTTTTCTTTTATAAGAGAAAAACCTACCTCTGTGAGAAAGGAAAATTCATTTTTTTTCTACGCGGAAGCCAAATTCTCATGAAATCAGCACCAACAGATACATCTATAGTTCTACGCAGGGGTATTTATATCTTTTAATTAAAGTATTTACATTCATAAAAAAATAAAAGCATTTGCATATTTGGGGCCGTAGATGAATTTCGTGAAATCTATTCGTTGGGTGGGGGGTGGGGGAGGAGGAGTAAAGCAACGATTTTTATGTGCTTTCTTACATGGGATATAATTTTAGTTTTAAATTTATTATTCTACGTTGATAATCAAACTGAAAGTTTATATTTTCAAGTTATAAATTAAACTGCTTTGTGAAAAAATTTCATTTTTGCTTTAAAAATTCAACTATTTGGTTGGAAATTCATATTTTTGTGTTGAAAACTCGACTGTTTTGTATAAAATTCGCTTTTGCAAATTGAAAATACCTGTTTTTCAATAAAAGCATAACTATTCTATTTCTAGGTAAAAATTGATGTTTTTCAGACTAAAAATTCAACTATTTTGTTGAAAATTCGTCTTTTTCAATAGAAAATTAATCTCGTTGGTTGAAAATGCAACTTTTGGTTGAGAATTTATCTGTTCTGGTTGAGGATTCAACTATTTTGTTAAGAATTTGTTTTTTTTTTGGTCTAATTTAATTGTGTTTTATTAAAAATTAAAGTATTTGTTGGTTTGAATATTAACTATCATATTCTTTATTAAAAATTAATCTTTTGAGGTTTAAAATTCATCTTTTTAGTAGAAAGTTTAACTGCTTTCTAAAAAATTTTTATTTTAGTTAAAAATTAATTTTTGTTTGTTGAAATTCTATATTTTTGATTTGAAAATTCAACTGTTTTGTACAGAAATTTCTCATTTTTATCTAAAAAACTCAACAGTTTGGTAACAAATTCAATTATATGGTGAAAAATTGAACTTTTTTGTAGAAAATTCGCTTTTTTTATAAAAAGTTAATATTTTAAATGCCAATTTAACTATTCTATTTTCGGTCACAAAATTTAATTTTTCTTAAGCTTAGAAATTTATCTATTTAGTTAAAAATATATGCAGTGTGTTGAAAATCCGTCTTTTTTGGTAAAAAATTAATATTTTTAGATTGAAAGTCAAATAATTATTTTAAAATTTATGTACTTTTTTTATTTTATATTTTGTGTGTAAACTAATTTTTTTAACTTAAAATTTAACCATTTGATTGAAAATTAACACTTTTGTTGAAACTTCATATTTTCTGGTTAAAAATTGCACTGTTTTGTATGGGAAATTTATTTATTTTCATTTCGAAAACTTAACAGTTTGTTCAATTATTTTTAATGGAAATTGACCAATTCCATTTTTGTTTAAAAAATTAATCTCTTCACATTAAAAATGCAACTATTTGGTTAAAAATTTATGTACGTGGTTTGAAATTTCAGAAAAAAAATTAAAATAAGGTCTGACAATCAGGGAATCAAACTTTGAAACAAATTAATTTTTTATAATAATTTCAATGTTAATGTTTATCCTTCTTTCTTTGACCCTGGTTTCAGTACTATAAAAAATCACCCTTTAATGGTTAGCCGTACAATAACTTGGCAAAATCTACAAATTCAATTATATTTCGCCTATTTCCAGTTTTTTTAAAACTACTTTCTTGAGGTTGTCTATGCCCTAACTCAAAAAAATCAATGTGAGGTAGATTTTGACGATTTATGATATCGTCAACTACCTTGATTAAAGGATATAAAATAAAAAAAATTCAAACAAAGTCGAATACGCCTGTAACACTAAGGTAGAAAACAGGCATGTGCAAGAATGGCTTAAAATGTCTATTATTCTATTCATTGCGTACAAGCATATCCCGTTTTCAGCAAACTTTCTTTTTATTGTGTGAAAAAGGAAAATACAGCCATATTCTATTTTCAGTGGTCCCCTGTTAACCCGAGGGAATCGAACCGAAGGGCCTATGACAAAGCCACATAACGCCTCCTCGAGTTGCGGATAGAGGGTCCCTGTACCAAGAGTTTCTTCTGAATATGGTTGCAATAATTAAAAAGCAGTCGCGGACAATTGTCTAGGGATGTTCGCCAAGAAATAACTCCTAAGCGGAGGCGTAAAAACCGTGCCGAAAGCTGAATAGCA
>JAUELO010000280.1:1800652-1816578 GCA_032357855.1 Amphibolips quercusostensackenii | reverse complement strand
ACTTTGTGGATTGCTCTTCCCCAACAAAGAAGAGGCCGCTTACTCAAATTTCCGTTTGTGGGAAGCAACTGGGACTGTAATTGCATGTGCATACAGCCCTCATCTCTGCACCGTTAAAAAAATCTACATCCTAATGACTATATTATGCTTTGGCATGATTGGATACGGCATTATTGAAGGAACGGGAAGGGTGAAAAAGGTCATAAAAGGCGAAAAGACAGACTTTCAACTTGTAGCTTCAATGGAAAAATTTGATAGAAAGCAGGGCGATTAAAAAATTGTTAACTTATGAAATGATAAAAACAGTATTTTTTCACGCCATTCCATACAAGGGGCCATCCATAAACTACGTTACCAGTTTGAATGGGAGGGGGGAGCGCCAAAAACTTCAGTTGGTAACAGTGGAGGGGAAGGAGGTCAGTAGAAGTAACTTTATAAACTTATGTTAGATAACATTTATTACGTTTTGTGATGATAAATTTTAACAAAGTTTGCGAATTTTTTGATCGATGACCCTGCAACGGTTCTATCATAACTTAATAAGTTTCAAAATCACATTCATATTCAAAACTTTATACTCTTTACCCTATTTTCCGGCTTTTCCCCTTTTCCAAGATATCTTCTTTTTCCACCTTTTTCATTATGATAATTAATTTAAAAACAAAAAGAAAATGTAGTTAATTAAAAAAATATTAATTGAAAAATTTAAATCAAAAAGTTTGTCTTTTTGGTTTAAAATTTTACTATTTTGTGGAAAATTGAATGAACTTTTGGCTGAAACTTATTTATTGTGACTAAAAATTCTTTTATTACATTTATGGTTAAAAATTTTGTCTTTTTTAGTTAAAAATTTAACTATGTGTTTGAAAATTCATGTATTTTGTTCGGAATTCGTATTTTTGTTAGAATATTAACATTTTTTTGTTAAGAATTCAATGCAATAATTTAGTGAGAGATTGAAATATTTTGTTGAAAATTAACTTGTTATTGTAAATTCATTTCTGAGGGCTATAAATTTAAATCTTTTGTAGCAAATTATGTCTTTTCGCCTTAGAAATTCAACAACTTCGTAGGTTGAGTTGAACTATTTGGTGGAAAATCACCTTTCAATTGAAAATTTAATCATTTTTCCTAAAAATTGATTATACAGTCCAAGCTCCTTGTAGTGCCGCTTTTGGGGTATAGAGGAGTATAATTCCAAGAAACCATAAATCCCCACTCTAAACTCGTTTATGCTCAAATAAGTGGCCAAGAAAAATCCAGCTGACAATTTCTGAGTAGTGCCACGCGTCGGTTAGGTCAAAAATCTATCTCGAAAATCGTTTTGTGTACGTCTTTACGTACATGTGTTCAAAAGTGATTCATATTGTATTATTTGGTTATAAGTTCGTGTTAAAAGTATGTGAAACATAAAAATCAAACATCAGCTATGGTATGTTCGACTCTTAGAATACATGTTAACAAAGCTTCAAAATGACAAATATTTTATCTTACTTTTAACGTAACCTATAAAATCTCGTGCAAAACATAAATAATTAATTACTTTGTCACATTGCGTTTTTTTAGAGAAAGAGAAACTTAAATTTCGAATTGCCAAATCTAACCTCGATTTGAGATCACTCGAGTAATCTTATTAATTATAACAATGCCTGAAGAACGCAAACAATGAGTGTTTTTTACACCACTGAGAATTGATATTTCTTCATTCGACTTTTCATTTGACTTTTTATCAACTACTTATAAAATTCTAAACGATCTACCGTGATATGAGGAGTTTTCTTCAATTCATTGAATTGTTTATCCAAAAAGTGTCACAAATATTGACTTTTCTAGATTGTTTTAGTATTCGTCATGCTATTTTTGATATTGCAATACATTTAGAAATATTTGTGCAAGAAGCGTGGATACCTTATAGTACATAAATTTGATTTTGTATCATAGCACATTTTTCAAAAAGTGTATTAAAAATAATTTTTAATAACGAATAGTTTTCTTAATATCTGATTTCTTATATGTAGAAAAAAATAAAGAAATTGTTTCATTAAAAAACTTCAACATTTCGTTTGAAAAAAAAACTTAAGATTTGGCCGTTTCGCTTCCGGCACTACCCGGAGCGTTAGATATGAAATTAATCGATCATGAGCGACGCTAAAGTGGGGGTAGCGCTCGAGCGAGAAACTGGTGAAGCGGCAATACTCAGGACACACTACAAGGAACTTGGACTGTAGATTTTTTTAGTTGAAAATTCAACTTTTTGTCTTTTTTGTAAAAAATTAGTATTTTTGATTGAAAATTCAACTATTTAAGTAGCAGATTTAACTACCTGGTAAGGAAACAAACTATTCATTTAAAATTGTTAAGATTTAGTAGAAAATTTACTATTTTCGTTAGCGAATCGTATTTTGGGGTCCAGAATTCAACTGTGTTGTATATAATACACCTTTTGCGCTTTTTAATTCAACAATTTTTTTAGTCAAAAATTAATTTTTTTCAAAATTCACCTCTATGGTCAAAAATCCAACTATTTTTATTGAAATTCGTTTATGTTTGGTTTAAAATTAATTATCTCATCTGTATATTTAATTTTTAATTTGGTAGAAGATTCACGTATTCTGTTGAAAATTCGTCTTTGTGGGTACAAAATTAATGTTGTTTATTAAAATTCAATCTTTTTCTTTAAAGATTGAAATATTTTGTTCAGAATATGACTTTTCTAGTTGAATTCGACTGGTTTAAAATAATACAAAGATTCCCTTTTTACTTGACATATTATCTTTTTTTTTTAAATTCTAATATTTGGTTGCAAAGTCATCATCATCGGTTTAAATAACAAATTCTTTTTTTTTAAATAAGTATTAAACTGGTAATAATGACTTTTCTACAAGAAAAATTCATGCATCAAACAAGAAAATGCATGTATTTTGTTGCAAAATCACCTAATAGTAGAAAATTAATCTTCTTAGTTGAAAATTCGTCCTTGTGTGTTGAAAATGTATTTATTTAGTTACAAATTCAACCGCTTTGTTAAAACTTTAATTAGTTTGTACAAAATTTAACTATTTTGTTAAAAATTTGCCCTTTTGTTTGAAAAATTTATCTTTTCTGGTAGAAAATTTATCTTTCTTGGTTAAAAGTTAACTTTTTTGTTGAAAATTCTTCCTTTTTATTTATAATGTGTTTCCTAAGAGTTTATATCACCTCCGTTTTTTACAAGACAAATATTTACAACTATTTACATCAATTCTTATACCTAGATCCTTACTTCTATATTATATATAGCTCAATTTTATTTTTAGAAATAGTGAACGAGCGAGTGAGAGCAAGCGCATCCGCATCTTAATCGACTCATATTACTACATAATCACTACTTACAGATCTTTACGCTTCTAATCTAAGCGACTTTCATTTTATTTTTTTTTACTTTTACTTCTCTTCTGTCTCTTTCTTATTTTGCCACTTTTCCACATCCATTCTTTCATTCTTTCTCATTCGCTCTTCTAGTTCACTATAACTCCTTCATCCACTGCTCACCCTTATTATCCTTCCCCAGAATCTTAACCACATTCTTTTGCCAGCTTCCCTTATCTTCCCTTCCTCTCCTACATCTTTCCCATACATGCTCTTATCTTTCCTCCTCCATTTACATATTCTGCACTTTCTGTTTTCTTTATTTTTCTGATACATCTTCTCCCTTACCTCGTTTCTCGATATAAATCTTGATATTCTGGTCCATCTTCTCTCTTCCTATTTCTTTTCTGAATACTTTGGTATTCCTCACTTTTTTATCATCTTATACCATTTTTTATATTTTGATTTCTCAATCGTTTCCCATCTTTCCATTGATTTTTCTTTCTTATCCATTCTCTTCAATTCTTCATAACTAACACCTTCCCCTCTCCTATATCTATAGTACTAACGAACTTTCTGCTTTCTTCTTTCTACCTTGTTAGTTCTATTGCGCTACGTCTCCTTTCTGCTATCTCCTTCCAACACTTTTTCGCTAACTCCTCTCCCTTTCCCACCTTCAACATCGTCTTGAATTGCCATGCCCTTTCTCTCGCTCTAGTACTTAATTTATCCCTTTGCGCTTCTTTGCACACCATATATCCAGGCCTCCTCCAGTCTATCCCTAACGTCCACCTTTTTCGCCTTTTTTGTAAACTCTTAATCTCTTTCCTTTCCTTCAATTCCCATATCTTCTCTCCATCACCTAATATCGGCCACATCAGCATATCGAATAACCATATTCTCCTTCTTCAATCTTTTTTAACCTTCTTTTTCCTTTCCTCCATATCTGTTTCACTACTTCTGCTGCTATTTTATCCTTTTTCTTATATAGGCTCTATTATCTCCATATGTTTGCAAGTTATATCCAAATATTTACACCCCTCTACTTCTTCTAACTTTAATCACTTTCATCTCCTAGGCTATTCTTTCTTTTATCCCCCTTTTTCTGTAAGCCTCATTATCTTTGTGTTTTTCACATTTAATTTCAACTTTGTCCCATCTAAGTATTTCTCCAAACCTGTAAATAGGCCCACCAACCCATCTTCATCCTCTGCCATCAATACTATATCGTCCGCTTATATCTTTTCCTCTCCCATCCTATTCCCCTCCTCTTTTTATTCATTTCTTTTCTTAAGTCTAAGATAATTATATTAAATAAGAGTGGGCTTAGAAGAAAAACTTGCCTCACTCCACTCACTAAGCAGAAACTATCCCCTACTTGCCCTCCTACCTTTGCCTTGCTTTTTGTCTCTCCTTTCCTTCTCCGCCTCTTTCTCAAACCTTTTATGTTCCTCCTCTTTCTTTTGATCACACAACTCAGTATACTCCATATTTTTTCTCTTATATTCTTCTCCACTACTTTTCCCTTTTCTCCATTTTCTTAATTTCTTCCTGACCTTTTTTTTTTCTTTTTGCATTCCTCATCCTATCTACTTCTATTCCCTTCTTTACTAATTCCTTTTTTTCTTGTGCATTTTAATCCTCTTTAACTTCTTTAATCATTATTTCTGTCTCCTCCCTCTAACGTCACTATTCTGGGAAAGTGATCCGATTCTATATAATCTCCTACCTCTAGATTCTTGACCTTTTCTCTTACCTCGTCGTGCACTATCCATTAATCAATTATCGTTCCCCTTTCTCTTCCTAAGCGTGTACATTCCCCTCCCTCATCATCATCTATATTTCCGTTCGAAATAAACCATCCTGGCTCCTCGAAGCTCGTAAACAATTCCTTTCTCTCCCGATTCAGTATCTTATCTTCGGCTGTTCTTCCTCGTGCTCCTCCCCATTCCTTTCCTCCTCCATCTCCTGTTTACGCATTAAAATCTTTGCCAACTATAAGCCTAATCTCCTCTTTATTTTCTTCCATCAGTTCTTTTACCTTTCCTAAATTCTCTGCATATCATTGTTCATATAAAACACGACTTTCTTCCACCTCTCTCCACCTATATTGATATCTTCTACTATTCACCCTTCTTTTTGTTTTTTCATCTCTTCCTTATCCTTCCTTGTCATACATTCGTTCCTTGATGCCATCACCATTCCTTATATTGATCTGCCTTCTTTGTTTTTCCTCTTTGCATTTTGAACTTAACATTTCTTACCTCTTGGTAACCTTACCCTTACTCTTTCCTATCCCTTTTCATCAAGCCATGTCTCCATCATTACTACTACATCCTATTGCACCAAATGTCCCATAAAATCCCTATCCCTTCTCTCCAATTTAATTTTTTTTTAAAGTTTGTCTTTTGGGCATCAGAATTCACCAATTTATAAAGAAATTAGGCTATTTGGTTAAAAATGACCTTTTTTTGTAAATTTAACTGTTTTGGGTAAAAGCTGTTATCTTTATTTAAAAATTGATTTTTTTCAGTTGAAATTTCAACTTTGTGGTTGAAAATTCATGTACTATTTTAAAAATCGGTTTTTCTGGTGAAAAATTAACATGTTTCGGTTAAGAATTCAATTATTTTGTTGAAAATTCAAGTGTTTTGTAGCAAATTCGTGTTTTTAGTTCAATAATTTGGTAAAAGGTTAAACTATTTATTTGAAAATCAACTTGTTATTATAAAATTATATTTGCGGGTTGAGAATTCAACTGTTTTGTAGCAAATTTCTTCTTTTTGACATAGAAATTCATCAACTTCGTAGGTTGAGTTGAACTATTTAGTTGAAAATTACCTTTTAATTAAAAATTTAACTATTTTGATTGAAAATTGATTTCTTAGAGTTGAAAATTCAACTATTTGGTTAAAAATTTATGTATTTTGTGAAAAATTTTTCTTTTTGGTAGAAAACTAACCTGTTCTGTTGGAAATACTATAAAAATTAAAATAAAATACACAATAAAAAATATTTTGACTTGAAATACTAGGAATTTAAACAGAGACCTTAATTTTGGAGGGAGGGTTAAGGTAAAAATCTGCCCAAAATTGTTAACTTAGTTTATGGACAGGCCCTAAGTTAAGAACTGAGCAAAAGTAGAAAACAATTTCATGTAGAGAGGATTAGGCGAGAAAATAAGAATCTAGTTTTATGATTTGTACCACAATATATGTTTTTATTTTATTCTTGTGGACACCTACTAGATTTTACACAGGTATTCGCTTATCTTCTAGTTTTCTTTCTTCGTTTAAATAGGTTGCTTAATGTTACATCGTGGTTAGGTGCTAACATTCAATCTAAAGCTACAATTTCGCTTAAGGTCTAATTGTATACTTATGTGTTTAATTTTCGACTGCTTGTGTGCTTTACATGACTTTCGTGGTCAATCAACTCCTATCGTTTTCAGTATTAACGCTGTACATAGTCACTTAAATTCTAAAATCTTCACTTCGCAAATAAAAAATACTAAACAATCATTAAAATCAGAGAAACCGTAATGTGGCAGTTGCACATATAAACTTGTTTCAAATGCAGAGATTTGAAAATAGGTTTATAGAAATACCTGACTTCCATTGACCACGTTTCTGTTTCAAAAAACTTCAAAAATTAGATTCAGATGTCATTTCTTAATCTAATTTTTCTATATCGTTTTTTTCTGTTCAGTTTTTTATATCTTGTTTTTAAGAATTCATTTTTTACACCGAGGAGTCAATTGACCCTCTAAAAGTCTCGGGTAGATATTGCTGATTGTATCGCGTGAGTTTTTTTCCAAGTTTTACAGTCGAGCTTTCACCGCCTTATTATTTTTATAAAACGTAGTAGGAACTTTGGTTTCGCTGGGCAATGTTTTACAAACAGTTTCCTTCAGGCGGCTTTTTTGAGACTAATAAAGCTTGAGCACGAGTTTTGAATCTGCATTTAACTAAGTTATATTTTATATTGCATAGAAAACATTGTTTTGCCTTCTTTCTTTGAAGGATTCTGGAAGAATTCTGCTGGAAACTGCTATAAAACATTAGCCCGTGGATCTGGCTTCCTTAGAAATATGACACTCACGAGTACATTTTCACATTTTTTTTAATACTTAGCAATTAGGATTTTCATAGTGTCCTATTAAATGTTAAATTTACGAAGAAAATACACATGATTCCTCCTTTTTTTCACTCTTCCCGCATTCTTTCTCTATCAAGCTCCAGTTCCTCTTTCAATTTCAATAACAAAATTTAATAACCAGAATATCTCTGTACAAACTTCTTTTTAAATTAGTCTTTCTCCTCCTATCATTATCAAAATGTCAACTTCAAAATTTTGAATTTTGAATAATACACGTTAAGAATAAACCGCTCGCTAAAATATCTTTTGATAAAGTCTATCTTTTCAACCATGTACATTTTCTTTGCACACAACTAGCTATTTCATAGCTTTGATTAGTAAAAGTTTATTACTTTAGCAATTGCAAATGCACCTATCTCATTATCTATCCTTAAGTATTTATGTATTAACAGGCTGGAAACTACGAGCTTTTTTTATTACTCAGCTATACCGTCGTGATTAACACTTTTATTTCTGATCTTCAAATACTTTTTATTCACGATCATTATTTTATGTATATGTATATGCGCTCGACTCGGAATCTTAGGTTTCATTTGTTTTGTAACTATCCAAACTCAGGACCAGAAATTTGATTTTTGAAAGTGAAAATGAAATTGGAAACTGCATTCATTACTGATCAAAAAAGCAACTGTGAAATGAGAACATTTTTAGCACTCTCGCCCTTGATATTATTTCCATGAGTGCTTTTATCAGATAAGATTATTTGCAAGAGTCTCGAGATACAGATAACAAAATTTGCATGGCCTAACTTTGTCGACTCAATTATGAGCTCGATAAGATAAGTTAATTAGCGCCGCGAAAATAAATAAGTACGAAAAAGTGCATAGCAAGTTTCAATCAACAGGTGTCAATTTTCATCAAGCATAATATTTTCCTTTCCCTGTTCGTCAATTAATAACTTGTGAATTGATATTTTCTGTAATTGGCGTACGTTACATCCAATTTACTGGCCATGGGAGTTAGAACAGGTGTTCGTTTTTAAAAAAGATTCAAAGAAAAATCAACGGAAGAAGAGGAACGGAAATTTTAATTAAACATGTTTTTTTATTTTTATTTCAAATTGTGCTCACAATATTACATGGGTAAATTATTTTGATAATAAAAACTGATGCATCTTAGAAAAAATAGAGACATTTTGACGAAAAAATTGAGACTTTTAATTTCGAGAAGGCACAAGGATTATCACTTGAAATTTAGATTTGATTATAAAAGTTTTAATTTATAGAATATTCAAAAAGGTGGAAGTGTATCAGCAAAATTTTGGAGGGACAAATGATCATCTCAAATCTGTTGGAGACAAAAAATTGAGTACGACGAGTACATATTGAGTCAAATAATTAGGTCCGTCAAACGAATTTAATTTCTCCATTGATTTCTCTTTTGATTTCCCGATGTCTCGTAATTCTAACTATTATGCCGCCATTGCGGTTTCCTCTATGGTTGAATTCACCCGCACACTTTCACGAGACAAGATTTATTCATCGTTTTGTTCCATTTCTTTTGTATATTCGTGAAATAAATAATCTGCCGGAATTTGAAAAACGTTGATAATTAAAAAAAAAAAAACCCCCATTGACTTGATCGAGATGCGGAGAATTAAATTTGACACTTCACCTGAAACTGTACCGAAACTTCACCGAAAGACATATATCAAAATTTATATTCCAGTTCTATTTTTTCGTACTAATACGGAGAAGATTCCTAAGTTTAATGTTCACATTTTTCTGCATTTTCTAGCTATAAAAAAAAAACGATTCTTTATGGTACAATAGTCTCTGATAATTGAGTATTATCAACAAGTTGGGAACAACATCTGCGACTGCCAAGGAAAAATCACATGAAACTTAACATAATGAAGTTGTGATCATTTTATGTTATTCTGTAACTGAGAGACGAGTTGTAAACGATCGATTTTATATGAAATAGGGCAGTCTGATTCTAGTGAAGTCATGGAATTATTAGGAGGGGAAATATATTATTTCTGAAAGGCAAAATATGAGACAAGAATTTTTTGTTTTTCACTGAAAAGAGTTTTTTATGAACTTTTCATTTTTCATGTCGACTTAAAAATTCAGGAAAATTATGAAAAAATCAAGAAAAATTATCTTTAAAAAGTCGTGCCTTGGAAAGAAATGGACATATTTTCTTTTCTTTAAGACAATCTTCACTCTTTACACTTGTTTAAAAAAAACGTCATTCATGTATCAAACGAGAAAATTTATCTATTTTGTTGAAAATTTGCCTTTTAGTAGAAAATTATTCTACTTAGTCAAAAGTCCATCTCTGTAGGTTGAAAAATCAACTATTTGGTCAAAAACGTAACTATTTTATTAAAATTTTAGTTCGATTGTTGAAAATTAAAAATCCCGAATGTTCAAAAATACCGAACTAGAAAATTTTTGAAATTTCACATTTTCGCAAAAAATATGACTACCAGAAATATTTAGTAACAAAATTTAAACATTTCGAAAACAAAACTTAATAAAACTAGAAAAATATAGAAATATCAAATTTTCGAAACTTTGAAACCAGAATGTTCAAAATCCCGAAATTTCAGCTTTACGAATTTAGTATATCCTCGAAATGTTTCATTACCAAGATTTAAAAATTCACGGAAATTTTAAATTCCGTACAAAAACAAAATATTTAAGTTCAATATTTTTTATATCTGTGAAAATAATACTTTATTTTATATTGTGCATAATTTATGCTGCATAGAATAAATAAAATATTAAATATAATTTTTTTCGGGAATTTGAAACTCTGATAATTTCCAATTTCGTAAATTTTATAATGCAACTTCGTTGATAAAAATTGAAAAAGTTATTTAAAATTTTTTAAATAATAGTAAAAAATTTAATAAAAGATTATTTTAACCGATAAAAAAATTAAATATATTTTTATTCCTGAATTCCAAACTCTGCTAATTTAGAGTTTCGGGAATTACTTAATTCAATTTAGTAATGAAAAATTTAATAAGACATTATTCTTCCACATAAAAATATTAAATATAATTTTTTGCGGGAATTTAAAACTCTGTTAATTACTTATTTCGGAAATTCGTTAATTTAATTTCTTTAATAAGAAATTCAATTTTGTTAAAAAAATTGAAAGCGCTTTACAAAATCAGCACAAATTATAATAATTGATTTAATGAAATATTATTCTAACATATAAAAATATTCAATAATTTTTTTCGAGAATATGAAACTCTGCTTATTTTGAATTTCAGGAATTTAATAACTTAATTTCGTCAATGAAAAATGCAATAAAAAATTATTTTAACCGATAGAAATAATAAATATAATTTTTTTCGGGAAATTCAAATTCTGTTAATTTCGAATTTCGCGAATTTAATTATTCAGTTTTGTTAATAAACATTTCCAGTAGTTGTTTTCTTATTTCAAATTTAAGAAGTTTTCATACTGATGTTGAATTTCAAAAAATTGTGATAAATTTGGAGAAAATAAGTTACAAGTTTAGTAATTTTAATATACGGTTAAGATACAGTTACGGAATTTTTATTGTATCAGAAAATTCTGAAAATGGGAACAAAAAAGATTTACGCTTAAAATAATGGAAGCTTTATGCCGTTATATTTACCAGAAAATCATGAAACTTTTTACGTAATTTAAGGTAAATTTATGAAAATCCCGTTGAAATTTTATAATTTTATGAAAAGTTTCGGAAAATTAAGTTACAAATTTCGTAAATTTAAGGTGCCGTTACCTGAAATTATCGAAAATTTTGTACAAATGTACGTTTCTTTTGTAGCCTTATAACGTCGTAAATTTAAGTATATTTCAACAGTATCAATTAACAGAATTTAGATTTCGAATAAGAAAATTGATGAAATTATGATTCTTGATGGGCTGTTTTGATTTAACTTTATTTCTTCATTATTTTTTATATTTTTTATTTGTTTAAAAGTTTAATCTTTTCTGTATCTCCTGCTCGAAGCAAGCTGTAACTGTTAAAAAGTAAAATAAAAATAAAAATAAAAATAAAAAGTAAAATTGATAAAAATAAAACAGCAAAAATCATAATTTCATCTATTTTTTATTTTGAATCTAGTAGATCTGATATTTTAAAATTTTTTTACTGTATACTTTGTGAATATATATAAATTAAGCTTCTTTAAGACATGAAGCTAAAAATGTTTTAAAAAAACAAATAAGTATTATAAAATCGCAAAGCACATCTCCCTAATATTAATTTTAATCAATATTAATAAAGAAATAATCATTAATGAGTTTATTCCAAAGATACGACTTTTTAAAAAAAAATTTAATTATCTTGTTATAATTTACCTGAATATTTAAGTAGTGTTAATTTAAAGAAAACAATTTGTTGCGAAAAAAATACTTTTTTAACCTTTAATCTTATTTCCCCTTAAAAAACTATATATTTCAGCCCCAAACAATTCCGTGACAGCACCACAGTCAGACTGCCTGACTTCATATGACATTGGTCAAACGATATCTGCTAAAGAGATGTATTATTTCGTTTTCATTACATTTTTATTTCTCTTCAGGTGGGGGTTAACATACCGTATGAATGTCACAGAAAACTGGAAGTGTTTTTTTGGTATATACATATATTTGTTAAGTTATATATACCTAGAAACATATTTACAATTACTAGTCGACGTTTTCGCCGTCCGTGCAACACGTTTTGCCGGAATCACAAATCTCAGGACCTATATAAACTATTTACAGATAATACACGCGTATACGTTTGCGATCACAATGCTTGCGATACGAATCGAGGGTTCTTTTTACCCTGTTGAGAAATTCAGAAATCACTCGATTCGTTATCGTCATTTCAGTCGTTATGGCTACGTTATATGTTTTAACGAAAGCTTAGGACTTAATCCCAAATTATTTTTCAATATTCTTCAATGTCTTTACTTGTTTTACATCATTTCAATAATCTAAAGTTGATAATTGGATCATGGGAAGAAACTGACGAATCCCTCATGTAGTTAGTGATGTATTTCTCGACATTGTGGAAGATATTGACGATTTATACGACGCCCTTTGACATCATTCGAACAGTATTCTTCAGGGCTTGCCTCTTATTGCAGAACCAAATCCTTATTACTTCCCTTTCGTAGCCCAGCTGATGCGCTAGCGTCGTGATCTCGTTTCCTGTGAACAAAGTTTAATTAAGTCAGTCGGCAGTTCATTGACGGTGGAATAAGAGGGTATATATGCTATTTTAATGAGCTTTCGTTGACGGAATCGCGCGGTTTGCAAGTTATTAAATTTTAATTAATATTATAATAGAGGTCATAATTAAATATGTGCCAATTTGCATCATGCGATGGATACAGCTAACAAAATGTAATTGTTTAACTTCAAACTTATAGGCCAACTTGATTATTGATTAGGTAATCATGCCTATTTATGCGGTAAATAAATTCGTCGATGTCTCTTCTGAGTAGATTATTGGGTTCATCAAATTGATTTGAGAGAGGAGTAGAAATTATTATTTGAGGGACATTTATGAATTTCTTTCAGAGATTTATTTGAAATAGGAGAAAAAATTTTAATATTTATAAGCATGTCTTCGAAATATAAATGAAGACTTCCAAATTTGTTTCAAGACAAAAAAAAATGAATTTTATACCACACGGTTGAATGCTCAACCCGAAGATATGAATTTTTAACCAAAATGTTCATGTTTAACCAAACAGTTAAAGTTCTTGACAAACAGTCCAAATTTCAAACCGATAAGTCGAAGTTTTCACAGAACAGTTGAATTTTTTACCTGAAGATATGAATTTTCATAAAAAGTGTTTATTTTCAACCTCATAGTTAAATTTTTAACCGAACTAGCTAAATTACAAACTTAAAATACGAATTTACTCTAAAACGGTTGAATTGTTAACCTGAAAATATAAATTCTTACCAAAAACGTTTATTTTCATTCTAGTAGTTAAAATTTCTAACAAAATGTTCAGATTTCAAGCCAAAAAAGACGAATTTTCTATCAAACAGTTGGATTTTTAACCCAAAAATATGAACTTCTAACAAAATCTTAATTCTAAACCAAAAATTGAATTGATAACCAAAAAATATTCATTTTCAACTAAACAGTTGCATTCTCAACCAAAAAAGATGAAATTTCTACAGAAAAAGCTAAATTTTAAAGTAAAAAAGTCGAGTTTTCCTGAAAACATATCTAAAAAAAATTGTAATTAATTTAAATTCAAACTCATAGGCTAACTCTATTATTGATTGGACAATAATTATGCCTATTCGTGCGGTAAATAATTTAGTCGATGTCTCTTCTTAGTAGACTATAATTATTCAGTCAAATTGATTTGTATTTCGTATTTGAGGGATATTTATGAATTTCATTCAGAGATTTATTAAAAATGGTAGGGAAGATTCAAATAAGTGTGTCTTTGAAATAAAAGTAAAAAGTAAAAAATTCAATAATTTCAAGGTAGTTCTTGTGCCGAAAATCAGATGTCTTAAAAAAATAGTTTTTCTGTGATTCAAGCATTAAAATTATATTACTGATGTCACTTTATATAATAAAATGTTATTTTTAATGAAAAAGTGATTAACCTATCAAAAAAATCACTTAAAAAATTTTGTTGCAATTTTATCTTTTTTACCATCGCTTCTTACTAATTTAAAGAAATGGTCGAATTTTAAAAATTGAGGGCTCATTTTTTTCAGTGAAGATATTCTCTACAGCTATGTTGTTTCCAATTTTTAAAGTAAATTTTTCTACGGCTAAAATGGTTAAAAAAATTTTTCTTAAAACGCAGTTTTCAAACAAATAAGTTTACTTTATGAATAATTACTTATTTGTGAAATAAGAAACCGTATAGTTGTAGGAAACGTTTTGAAGCTAAAAAACAAATTCTCTACCACACAGTTAAATTTTCAGCCAGAAAATATGAATTTTCAACAAAAAAGTTCATTTTTTACCAAGCAATTGAATTTCCTAAACCAAACTGTTTAAATTTCAAGCCAAACAGTCGAACTTTTTACAAAACAAGTACATTTTTACCATAAAAATGTGGATTTTCAAGAACAAAAATTATTTTCAACCAAATAGTAGACATTTCTATAGAAATGTATAAATTTCAAGTAAAAATACAAAAAAATACAGGCTTTGTACCAAATTTTTAACACAAAAATATGATTTTTAACAATAACCTAATTTTTAACTAAATAGTTGAATCCGCAACAAAAAGTTTAATTTGAGAGGGGAGTAGTGAATTAATATTTAAGGAAAATTAATGAATTTTATTAAAAGATTTATTCAAAATAGTAGGAAAGATTAAAATATTTCCTAATGATGTCATTTCACATAAAAACATTATTTCAGGTATAAAAAATTTTCAAATTTTAAATAAAATTTATTTTTAATATTGTTTTATGCTATTTAATTGTTCTACTAACGCTTTTCACCAATTTTTGAAAAATCAAAATATTTTTATAATTGTCGGCTTATTTTATCAGTGAAAATATTCTTTACAACCAGTTAACTATCTTTTAAGATTATTTACTTATTTTCAAAATTAAAAACATTCAAATTGTATAAAATATTTTTTTAGAAATAATAAACCATAATTTATTCAAATCCAAACATTTTTTTAAAATTTATAGGAAGCTACAGTGAGAGGAAATTCAATTGCAAAAGCTACTTTCAGAATAATAATTTCTTGTAAGATTTAAACTTTTTTATTTAAAAAACAATGTTTTTTTTACAAGACATGACTAATAAGATTATTTCAATACCTAAAATCATAGAAAACTTTTTTTCTCCCAAGGACCTGCTTTTTGCTACAACTATCTTAAACTGAAGACCTTGAAAATCTTTCAAGTTCAAATATAAAGAATGAAAATTAAAACTGGTGCGAATTTCAATTTAAGAATTTAGAGTTTGAAAACTGCAAATACGGTTTAAAGCCTTCTAGACAATCTGATTCAAAATCGAATAATTTTAACAAGTAAGCGTTATGAGCCCTTGAAAAAAAAGTAATTCAAAAATTTAAAACTTCAAATCACTTTTATTAATGATTGGTAAGAATTAGTAATAATATTTTTTTTGTAAAGTTAATTTATGTAATTTATTTCAAAATAAGAAATTTGGAGAAATATGCCTTACCATTTGGATGAGTGTTTCTTCCAAAATGAGCGTTTAACAACTCCAAAGCTTGGGGTGTGAAAGACGTTCGTCGTTTCCTCTTTTTGCTTGGCTCGACTCCGATGAAGTCCGTTAGGTGATTGGCACCGCTTTTGTACCTAGAATCAAGGGCACTACTCTCACTCAAATTCTGGCCATAGCTTCCGTTATTGGGTATTATAATAAAAAATTCGATTTGAAAACAATTATTAATATTGCAGCAATTTACACAATGACTTTACTTTTACTTCTCACTTTGCGGCTAATTT
>JAUELO010000280.1:1764308-1775722 GCA_032357855.1 Amphibolips quercusostensackenii | reverse complement strand
TGGTAGTGAGACGTTAATTATACATTGAAATTAGTTGCAGAGTTTGCCCTGTGCTCGCTGAGCTAGTCTAGGGCCACTAAGTATGGACGATGCGACGGCCCGGTCCCGCGCTGGCTGGTCCGAGCTGGCCAGAGATAGCCGATATTATAACGGCGCAAACTCGATTGTGTAATATTATGCAGTCAACCCAGTGTGATTAGGACTTTATCCCAACTCCCGCCTGAAATCCGAACTTACGTCAGCGGCGGATTGCAAACGCCTGATGGACAGAAAGGATTTCTGCTCAATTTCCACCGTTTCTCTATACCCCTCATATTGAATTAACTAGATATTTATTTAAGAATCTACATGCTCGATAGACAGTGGCACATATAATTATCTAAAAGTATGGCTAACATAATTTATATTTAAGTTCAGAAAATAATTGATTTTTGAAGGTATTATAGGATTTTGATGAATTATAACTTAGTTTCTCCGAAAAAAGATTCTCTACAAATTGACCTGATTTAATGTTTGAAAACCGGATTAAATATTGGTGTGCAAATTATTTGTTTGAACATTTTAGTTTTTAATTATTTCAGCCACTAGAGCAGATTTTGGGCGAAAGTGTTTACTTTTTTTATCTAAACTGAAGCTGCATGAAAATAAGCAATGTTTTAGCAAAGACTATGAAATATTGAAAGATCGTTCATTCGAAAAAGGGTCAATATTGAAAATCAGTATGATTAAAATTCCCTGATTTTCTCCTGACTAAATTTTTAATTTAATCTCCCTATTTATATAACAAAAAGTGACTAAAAGTGACTAATGTGCACTAGTAACAGATCAATGTTCTTTTGAATTGAAAGGAATTCAAAGAATTTAATCAAATTAAAAAAAAATTCCAAGTAAATTTTAACGAATTCATAACTCAAATAAATTGGAAAAAATTCAATTAATTTCACTAAAATTGTAGTGAATTTAGAGGAAATTAAGAAAAATAAGAAGAATTCTACGAAAATCAAGGTGATTTAAAAAAAAATCAAGTGCATTAAAAATAATTCAAAAGGATAAAAAAAATTAATTGAATTCATGAAGTTTGAAATAAGTTTAGAAAAATTCA
Source organism: Amphibolips quercusostensackenii (assembly GCA_032357855.1). Lineage (NCBI taxonomy): Eukaryota > Metazoa > Arthropoda > Insecta > Hymenoptera > Cynipidae > Amphibolips > Amphibolips quercusostensackenii. The sequence goes on along the minus strand of JAUELO010000280.1, from coordinate 1,774,620 downwards.
AGGAACTCAACAGAATTTGATGAAATGGCTAAATGATTAACTTGAGTATAAAACGCTTAAAAATCAATTACACAAAAATTTAAAATATCCATTAAATTGAGCAAAATTTAATGAATTTCGATGAATTCAAGCGAATTAAAAAGATGTATAATTTTAAAATTCCGGCAAAATACACAAGAATTTACATTTAAATTTTTTTCAAATCTTTGGGAATATCTTGGAGCATTTAAAAATCATTGAAATCCTAAGATATCACTCAATTCTTGTAAATGAATTCTTAAAAATCTACTAAAATATTTTAAAATCTCGTGAAATTTTATAAAATCTGATGATATTTTCTGAAATAATAGAAAATTTATCAAAATACCTTGAGAGCTTCTAAAATGTCTTAAAATCATTGCAGTTCTCGGAAATCTGATTAAGTTCTTTAAAATCTTTTATATTATTTAAAAACCTTATACGTCTTGGGAAATCGTTCTATATCTTCTAAAATTTTATAAAATTCTTTAAAACTACATGAGAGTTTTCAGAAATTCCTTAAAATTATTCAAATCTTTGTAAATTTTTTGAAATTGTTTATTTTTTTGAAAATTCTTTGTGATCATCTAAACTACTCAAAACTATTTCCAGCCCATTGAGAGCCATTAATATTATGAAAATTAATTACAAAATTCTCCAAAATATTGAAAATTCTTAAAAATATTTTTAAATCTCTTAAAGCTTTTCTTGGCTCCTGGAAATGTTTTTAAAAAATTTTAAGTACCCTGAAATATTTAAAATCTGTTTATATTTTCAAAAAAATTTTTAAACTCTTATAAACTACTTAAAATTTTTTCAAAATACCCTAAAATCTGTAAAACTTTTCGAAATCCTTGAAATTACTGAAATAAAATGAAGTTTCTTAAAATTTTCTAAAATATTATAAAATCTTTAAAATTTTTTTAAATCTTTGTAGATACCTTGAAATATTGAAAATCTTTGAAATCATACGAAAACCATCAATTTTAGTAAATAAATTCTTTATAATCCTTTTAAGTATTATGAAATCGCGTGAAATTACATGAAATTTTATGATACTTCCTCATATCCTGGAAAAATATTCAAAATAACCTCGAGATTCTTGAAAATCTCTTGGAATTTGAAAAAAAATTCTAAAAACTTAAAGGTCATATAAAATCATTTCATATTCTCCGAAATTCTAAAAAATTCTTGAAATTTTTGCAATATCTTTGAAAATACTTTGAAATCTTCTAAAATATCCTTGAATATATTTCAAATACTTTGAAATATTTCAAAATCCTTTGAAGTTTTTTAAAATTCTTTGAAACTTGTTAAAACTCTCAAAATATCCTTGGATGTTAAAAAAGACTTAAAAATATTTCAACTCATTGAGAATATACCTTCGAATTAATAAACTCTATTCAAAATTTCTTTACATATTTTAAAATACCAGTCCAGTGATTCTTATAAACAAAATTCAAGGTCTTTTTCAGGTTTTCCAGGTCAAGAAATCAAGTTTTTCTAGGTCTCATTTTTTACATTAAATAATGGAATAAACGTTTCTTATACACGTGAAAAATGAGCTGTTTCATTTTTTATTGGCCAAAAATTTCTAAAGAATGCCAAATCATAAATAAACAAATCCTAAATTTTTTGCGAATTTAAGTCGCCTTTTTTAAATCTTTGGGAATAATTTTAAATCATTGTAAGGTTTTTAAAATCTGTAAAATCTTTGTGCAATTTTAAAAAATATTTCCTTAATTTTTGTTTGTAAATTTTTTTTATTTGTTTGAAATCACTGAAATTTTCAGTAATCGTTCAAAATCACTGAAATATTTAAAACGTTTGTTAAATCTTTTAAAATATTTAAAAAAATGTGTATATCGTTTAAAATATTTGAAATGTTTTAAAATCTTTAAAATCTGTTATACTATACCCTTGTTTAAGTCTTTCGATATCTTTATGAAATATGTAAAATCTTTGTGAAATCTGTGAAATTTGTGAGATCTTTTGAAATATTTGTTAATTCCTTGGAATTATTTGAAGTATTACAAACCTAAGTGAAAGCTTGCAATTTTTGTGAAACCTTTGAGAAATCTTTTGAAATTTTGTACAGCTTTTGTATAATCTTTAAAATCTTGGAAACCTTTAAAATATTTGCCTAATTTTTTTACGTCTTTTGAAATCTTATTGAAATATTTGTAATATTTGTAAAATCCTTCTCTAATCTTTGTTTGCAAGATCTTTTTCATTTGTTTGAAATGACTGGAATACTTGTCATATTTGCGAACTCCTTCTGAAATTTTTTATAATCGTTTAAAGTTAAATCTTCCAAAATCTTTTTAAAAAAATTTAATATTGTCTCTAATCTTTGAAATGTGTTGAAATCTTTGAAACCTAGTGTACTTTGTAACCTTGTTGAAATCCTTGAAATCTTTGAAATCTTTGTGAAATTTTTCAAAATCTTTATGAAAACCCGAAATATTTGTGAAATATTTCTTTAATCTTCGTCTGTAAAGTCTTTTTTATTCGCTTGAAATCTTAAAAATCTTTTAAAATCTTCTAAATTTGGTTCAAACCTTTTGAAATAATTATAAATCTTTTAAATGTTTTGAAATCTTTTTATTTATTTTTTTGAAATCTTTGAAATTCTTAAAATCTTTTGAAATCCTCATGAATTTTTTGAAATATTTGTGAAATATTTTGAGATCATTTGAAATCACTCGAATATTTGAAATCTTTGTTAAATTTTTTGAAATCTTCTTTAAAGCTTTTTTATCTTCAAAATCTTTAAAATGTTTTGAAATCTTTGAAGTGTTTTGAAATCCTTGAAATCTGGTGTACTCTACCCTTTTTGAAAATTTTGAAATTCTTGAAATCTTTCAAAATCCTCATGAATTCTTTGAAATATTTGTTAAATCTTTTGTATTTATTTCAAATCATTGTAATATTTAAAATATTTCTTAATATTTTTGAAGTCTTTCGAAAAATCTTTCACATTCGTTTGAAATCACTGGGATATTCAAAATCTTTGTGATATCTTATGAAATCTTCTACAAAAATTTTAAATCGTTTAAAATCTTTGAAATGTTTTGAAATCTTTTAAATCTGGTGTACTGTACCCTTGTTGAAATGTTTGAAATTATTTTTTTTTTGAGTTTTGATGAATTTTATATGAAATCTTCGAAATTTTTGTGAAATCTTTTAATATCCCCAAAAAAATTTTGAAATTGATTAAAATCTTTTGAATTTTTCGAAATCATTGAAATATGGCTTACTGTACGTTTTTTGACATTTTCTCAAATGATTTAAAACCTCTTGAAATCGTTTCCGAAATTTGACTTTTTTTAATTTTCGAAATCTGGTGTACTGTATACTTTTTTAAATCTTTGAAATCCCTCAAATCTTTAAAGTTTTAAAATGTTTGTGAAATCTTTATTAAAATCTGATGTGTCCGCCTCTTTTAAATCATTGACAACTATGCAATCTTTGTAATATATTAAAAATATTTAAAATATTTGAAAATGTTTAAAATGTTTTTAAATCTTCAGAAATATTTGGTAACCTTTTGAAATCTGGAGAACCTGCAAAAACCGAGTGGTCAACCTCTCGCAAAATCCGCTGTATCACAATAACTTATTCTAATGCTGAAACTGAAACAACATCAAAATTATCAACTAATACTTTTTATCATTTGTAAGTTGAATAGAACAAAAAAATGTATACTTCTATATTCTACATTAGCGGAGAAGAACTTCAAAACTTATAGAGTTATTCACAATATTAAAGTCTATTCCTTGCCAAATATAAAATAATTGATACAGTCTACAAAAATTTCCTTGAAATATTTTTGTTTATTCTGTAATAAACAAAAGATAAATTATATCTTGATGAACAAAAAACTGTTTAGTAGCAAGATTTTTTCTAAACGAGATGTTTCTTTCATAATAGACTAAAATATATAAATTGCTCCTCGCATTTCAATAAAATTACTGTTGTAAAAGCAAAAAAAATTCGAATTCAAGGTTCTCGTGAAAAATGTGAGGAGAATTCCATGTTTTCAAGGTTTTCAAGGTCGCTGGACACCTTGCATATACATATACTTTCTTGTTGCACCCCCCCCACCCATTTCTTTCATAATTTAAATCCACCTCTCCCCCAATTGTATTGGCTAAGGTCTTGAATTCTTTGAAATCCTTTAAAATAAAGAAATCTTGTAACAATTTATTGAAAACTGTTAAAATACCTTGAAAAATTTTAAATCCTACGAAATTCCTCAATTCTTGTAAACAAATTCTTTAGAATCGATTAAGATATTATAAAATCCCGTGAAATTACATAAAATTTGATAATACTTCCTGAAATCGTGAAAAATGTATTGAAACAACTTGAGATCTTTCAAAATCCCTAAAAATCATTGAAGTCCTAAGAAATCTTACAAAGTCCCTTGAAATTCTTGAAAATATCCTAAAACCTTATCGATCCTATAAAACTAATTGATACCTTTCGAAATTCTAGTGAATTTTTTTGAACTTTTTGGAAATTTTCTCAAATCCCTTGAACTTTTTTGAAGACCGTTAAAATGTCTTTGAATGTTTTAAAAATATCCTAACGTTATTTGAAATCCTTTTAAATCAATGAAAACTATAGAAAACTATTCGAAATCTTTTAAAGTACGCGAAAATATTTACAATCCTTTAAGATATGTTGAAATTTCTAAAAGTTTTTTCAAGCTCTCAAAAATATCCTGCAATTTAAAAAAATACTTAAATATCCTTTAAAAGTACTTCAAATTATTGACATCTGTTTAAAATTTCTTAGAATGTTTTAAAACACCCTAAAGTAACCCATAAATTAACTTAATGAAAGAAAATAAACTACAGTAATCTTTTTATTGAAAAAGGTAACTATAGTTATTATCTAAAAAAAGAGAGTAAAAAGTGATTTGAGAAAAAAAGGGACTAAGAGGTACTGTGTGGTAGCCCTGATTATTTTTGACACTTACTTAAAGTGCTTCTTAGAGAAATTTTCTGACTTCAGCAAATTTTTTTCAAATCTCTGCTTTTTTCATGTGACCAAAAAATATCCTAACTTTTTTAGGATTTTCCCGGATTTCCAGGTATTCCGTGACCTGCGGCCACCCTGTATTAAAATACCTCAAAGTTAAGTAGTAAAGGCATATTTAACAAATTGTTTTTAAAAATTTGCAAGTAAACTTAAAAGAATTACTCACCCTGCGAAGTTGGTATAAGAAGTTGGGCACCTTGAATCCCTTGAACGAGTTGACCGGACGTTAAAATGAACTGTGGCATCGCGACGGGTTGAGGTTGAGAGAGGAGTTGGGGAAGTGTCGCCATGGGGGCCGAACTTGGTGGCAAAAGGTGGGATGCTACCGTTGTACTTGATGGAGTTGGTACCGTTCCAGCTGCAAAGACAGAGACTTTTAAATAAAAAGTAAATTCTTCAATTGATCAATATCATCTCAGCTCGAGACGTTTTATAATTAATTTTTCATTCATTTCCGCTTCACTTAAACATAGTAACAAAATTCAGTATTGAATAAAAGAATGTCATAATCATCAATGAGATGTCAAAGTTTCCATTTTTGAAAGAAGTCTTGAATAATAACGTTCAAGAGCTTCAATCAATACGGACTGAGAATATGTACAAAAGCATAATTACAAGAAAGCAGTGAAATTTTAATGCCAGATTCTGAATGGAAAACTAATATAAGATCGAGCAGAAGAATATTTCAGCAATAGTTAAGGAAATATTCTACTTAATTAATTATGCATTTAAATTTAATTTTTTAATAAGATTTTCGATTTCTTATCTTTAAAAATAATATTATGAACTAGAATTATCTTCATCATCAGAGATTCGACTTGTGTAATTTAAAAATCTCGGTTAAAAAAAATCGGGGTGGCCATTTTAATCAGAAAAAAAATTTCCGATTATTTCCAGGTTCAAAAATACTGTTCATCGTCAATAAAATTGACAAAATTTGATCTATTAAAGCTAACAATTTTTCCATTTGAAATAATAAAAACTAAACTGCAAATTAAAACACTCAAAGTAGAACTATTTAATTTTAAACTTTTAAAATTAGAGTTTAAAAATTTTTTAATTTAAAAATGTTGAATTCAAACGCTCCATGATTCGCACTTATAAAATGAAAGCAACTAAGACTTTTATGTTTGACAGTTTTAAATTGAATTTAGTTGAGTTTCACGATTTTGAATAAACAAACAAGTTTGAAAAATAGGAATCCACGTTATCATTTTCAATGCTCTAAATCAAGAAATAAAGCAATAAATTTGTAATTTTTAAAAATTGCATAATTTTTAGCAATTTCAAGCTACCAACATTAAAAAATAAACGAGCAATATTTTTTCAGTCCGTGGCAACGAGTATTGAAATTTCGGTACGAATAGCCATATTTTTGGGCATGAATGCCGGGAACTTCTAAATAACTTTTTAAATGATTTGAATTTTCCTTCCAATTTTGTCAAAATCTTGCGAAATTAAAAAAATTTCCTTAAAATCTTTCAGATTCTTTTTTGACAATTTTGGATATTTTTTGTAATGAAAAAATAAAAATAAAAATTTTCAATTTTAATAATTTGATTATTTAGAAATTGGTTTATTCTTCTGAAACCTTTCGCGATTCCTAAAAATCTTATAAATTTCTTGCTCGAAATTTGCAAAAACCTGCATTTTGTTTTGATTTATTTGACATCATTCCAAATCTTAAATTAATTTTAAATCTTTTTAAATCTTCTAAAAATCTCTTGAAATTACTCGATTTTTTCACATGAATAACTGTTAAATTTTTATTTATACATTTAAATTTTACAATTTTATTTATAAATAAAATTTGTTTAAACAGAACAATTAAAATTGTGCGTTCAAAGTTTAAATTTAGCTCTATACATTTTTCAAGATTGAAGGCCTTCAATTTCAAAGAAATCAGTTTTAAATTGCTAAGTTTTTAATATTTCATTTATAATAACTCGTATTAACTATATAGTAAAATATTGCTCAATATTCAATAATTGTTCTTTTTCTTAAATGAAAAATTTTTAATGGAATAAATTTAAAAATTTAACAAAAGCGTGTATTTATGAATTTTTCAATTTAAAGTTATTTTTAAATTAAAAATAGTTATATTTTTATGTTAAAAATGGTAAATTCTTAAATTCTGAACAAATTCAGAATCGTCTTGTTAAATAAATCGTTGTTCACTTTTTAATACTAACACTACACTTCAATATTATGAATCATTTATTTATTTATATCTACAGATTAACAAATAGTTTATTTTTTTGCATTGAAAGTTTTCCAAGGTAAAATCGAAAATATTTCAAATTGGTAAATAATTCTTCATAAAAGATAAAAGACACAAAGATAATTCTAAATTGCATTATATCATAACCTGATAGGAAATTTGTGATATTTCAAGAAATTGGATAAATTTTAATACTGCAAATTCATAAAATTCTCAGTCATAAAATAAGTTCGCTGTCATTTCCCGGTTTTTTTCCGGTCTCAAAAAATTCCAGTAACTTCCCGGTTTCCCGGTTCAGCGGCCTCCTTAAACAAACAGTTGATTGTTACTAACCAGAAGAGCTAACAGTGAGATTCAGGGGAGTATTAATTAGCTGATTATTAGTCAATCCCGTCATCCCTTGGAGGCCGGCTGCCAGTGAGGCAACTTGAGGTAAATTTTGCAGATTAGCCAAATTCTGAAGGTTTTGAAGAGTCACCATACCCGCCACTGAAAATTGAAGATAATTATTTTATAAAACAATTTGCATTACAATGGTTAAACAGTTTGAAATAATAAAATAATAAAAATAACTAAAAAAATAAATTTAATGTATACACACTTGTGCCGTTAAGGTGAGCTTGAGCTTTGGCAGCACGTTTTGCGTGGTCCAGATTTTCAGGTGAGGGGCTGCGCCGCCTCTTCCGACAGCTTTTCATCCCCTCCAACATCATATGATGCTCTTGTAACGTACCCGAGGCCGGTTCAGGACTTCCATTACTACTCCTGTCACTTTCCTGAAAAAAAAAGAATCACATTAATAAATAGTACAGAACAAATTCAATAACATGATAAAAATAGAACTGACAAATTGAGCTTAAAAAATATTGTAAGAAAAAACACTCTTAAGTAGTAAGTAGCAAAATTGTAATAAAAGCTGATCTGAATCAAGGAGAGATTACGATATACGGGGTGATACATGTCAATGCAGATTCTGATAGGATTTTTTTACGACAAAAACTTTTGATTAAATTCAAACAAATTGGTAATGCGGATTCCGATAGGGTTTTGTGCCAGAAAAGCGAGTCTAACACTTTCCAATAGATATCTTCATCAATTTTCAAGGTATCAGTTTTATATAATTAAATTAAAATGATTGATTATGGCTTATTCACATAATTTTTTGATGTTTATGTTTTTATAGCACCTCACCTTAGTACTCTGCCCCCTCCCCATCAATTGGCCCTAATTTTGCGTTACCCCTCTCTCTTTCCAAGTACCCACTGATCCCAAGAAATTTATCATTATTTTATAAAACCACCTTCCTCTTTATAATTACGTTAAATCCCTGATTAATGATAATTTCGTCACATCTCACCTTTTCCAATTAATCTCAATTACAAATGGTAATAATTTTGTCACACGCCTTCCCCTTTTCCAGCTATCCAAAAAATTCAAAAATCCAAAATTTGTTTAGTTTTCTTTAATTATATAATTTTAGGTAGTACATATTTGATGGATTAATAATCTACGGACGCTTTTTTATTTCTAGGGATGCACTTACAGATATTATTAGAGATTGCATACAAAAAAATGTTGTATTAGTCGAGAGGGGATCCAATATAGCGCCCAACAGATTTTGAGGATTATCGAATTTCTTAGAAATTAATTTTATGAAAATATTTTGAAACACTGATTGCAAATTTGATATTACAATTCCAAAATTCTGTATACAGAATCCAATCTGTCAACCAATAGATTTTAAAAATTATCGCATTTCTTGAAATTGATTTTGTATAGGTATTTTGAGTCACTTATATCAAATTTGGTATTTAAATTGCAAAATTTACAACTGCGGATCCAATGGCGGATTTAATACGGCAACCAACAAATTTCAAGAATAATCAGACTTTTTTAAAATTCAATTTATTAGGGCATTTTGTGTTACTGACTTTAAATTTGATATTAAAAATTTAAAAGGTCGGATGAGTTCTTATTAAAAATAATATGATTTTTAATTGTTTAAACAACATGATTGAATCTCTGGGTGACGCCAAAAATTACATATAGTTCACGCGTTGGATAATTTTTTTATTAACCGCATTTGTCACGAGTTATAGATAAACGCTCAAAAGGATGTACTATGCCATTGTTTATTAATACTACAAAACAAATTTTTTAGTGCGAATGAACTTAGTACAAAGTAATTTTTGTCTACAAGAATTTGATGCACTAGATTATTTGTTACAATAAATTGCTCATGACAATAAAGTAAAACGTAAAATGTCATGCTACATGGCTTTCAACTATCTATTTTTGAAAATGTAAATCATAAGGGAGATTTATATCTTTATATAGTAATGGCCAAATTCTTCGTAAAAATTTAAAAGTTTGAAAATGTTATTTCTTGACAAGAAATCGGGTATCCTGGCTTATTGTGCTAGGAGGTAAGAGTGAAGAAATCAAATTCTGAAAAATAAAAACACAAAATATTAGGGTTTCTCTGGGAACCAATTTATGGTTCCTGAGGAGCATCAACAAACAGTAACCTCCCTAACTAAAAAGAAACTCATTAAGATGAACTTTTTCCAAAGGAAATTCCAGTTTGTTCTCCAAAGGAACCCAATTTTGATAGAGGCTGTATACGTTAAAGCACACACGTAATATAGCTCTAATGGATATAATTAAACGAATAGAATAAAAGCACAAAATATTATTTTAATTAGAATAGATGTAATGGTTTGATAAATATTATTTGCAGATTATGTAGCAAACTTTTAAACATAAAGGCGTATTTATATGCAAGAAATTTTTCGTCTTAAGTCGTTGGTCGACAAATTCTGTAAATCCCTTACTTACCAGCCCCACTTTGCAAGAGGATGGTTTGTGAATACTCCTTCATGTCGTTCTATTCAAGTGTCTGCAAAGGAGCACGTATGAATCTCCACAAGTTTTTATTGGAGTAGAGGTAAACAGGCCTTATGTTAAACTCCAAATGTTATGTTTCTTTATCAGGACAGCAGAAGTCTAGTAGTAGAATAGAGA
>JAUELO010000280.1:1574405-1590619 GCA_032357855.1 Amphibolips quercusostensackenii | reverse complement strand
ACAACGGAGGGAGGGGAATTAAAGGAGGAGTGAGGGGGAGGGACATCGAAAAAGGGAAAGAAAGGGGTTGCGAGATAAAGCAAGGGGTGTAGACCTTCAGCGGGTGGGCTCTCATCTGAGAGTGGGTTTCGAATGATAAAGACCAGCGAACAGAGGATGAAACTTGGGAATTAGAGCTGCAATGAGGTTTTATTGTAACGTTACGCCTTATTGACCAGTGTATCTACATCAGACTTCTCTGCGTGGTTTTGTAACAATGGCGAGGTTTCTGATGGAGTGCGAAGTAATTAGAGAAGCTATCACGGAAAAGAAATCAATATACACGAGGTCACCCCACGATACAAGTGCCTACCCTTAATTATCCTCTACAACTGGATTACCTCCTCACGGAACATAGAATTAACAACGCCTTCAAACATGTAAAACGTTGCAATTTTAACATTCTATCTTATTACTCTATTCTTTTAGCATGAAAGTAGAAACATCATTCGTGAATATTAAATTTTAAAGTGACAGATAAAAAACAAAGCCTTTTTACACGTTTCTCTACTTTAACATTCTTTTTCTTCTGTTCCAGCAAAAATAGAATTCATCAAAGGTATGAGTGCTTATGAAATATTTGAATTCAGAAGTTGGCACATGAATCATGGGTGAATAAGTGTCTGGAAAAGATGAAGTAAAACGTGATTTCGCATGATATGTTTGCAAAACGCCCGCGGGTCCGGAACGATCGGCCCTGGGATTCCCCGAGTACGGTAGTTTGCCATTGAGCAGCTTGAACTTGGCCGCGAAGTTCGGAGTTTTCTTGTTGGGTAGAGGAAACGGCGCCGACGCCGCTGTAGAGAGCGAAAGCTCGCTCGTCTATTTCTAGCACCGCGGCGCCCCTTTCTTCCACAAGCGACGTCCGGACCTCGGCCGAGTCAGTGGGTTAAACGTACCGAGATCGACCCGTTCACACGGAATAATGTTCGTCCAGCGATCCCGAATCATATGAAACGCGAGATTCTCGACATTTCATTTCCACGCTTATCCAATAATAAAAAGAGGAATTTCTTGCTTATTCATTATGCGGTGTCTCGTTCCTGATCCAAAAGCGATGATTCTACAATGCTCTCACGAGGCTAATTTAATTAAAGCCCAATTAAAAAAAAAGACTGCCATAATAAGCAAAGCCGAAAAAAGCTAAATCAAAATTAGCCTAATAGAATTAAAAATACAGAGAACAAAGTGTAAGAGAAAACTTTCTTTTGGTAGAGGATCAGTTAGATTAATTACCACCAGAAGGCTCATTAGGTTGCCTTTCCCAACAAGTGGGGGTTTTTTGACTTAAGCTATATCAAGCTAGGTATGGAAAATAAAATAGTTTTAGATAATGAATTACGAATGTTTCACGTATCATATTTGCTTCTCCGTATTTGTAAGAATTAAATAATATGATGAGGAATTATCGTTTTATTATTGGATAATTAAATAGAACAACATGAAGGCACATTCTCAAACCAACCACTTGCAAAGTAGGGATTGCAAGTTAGAGATTTACAGACGTCGATTCACATTTATCGACCGATGACTTAAGACAAAAAGTTTCCTGCATATGAATACACCTTCATGTTTGCAAGTTTGATACATAACCTACAAATTATATTTATCAAATCATTATTTTGTTTTTGGTTCCTTTTCACGAAGAGTATTTCTTTTTGTTGCTATTCCTTAGGAACCGAAAATTGGTTCTATGAGAAAATCCAGTTTTGTCTGTGAGGGAAATTTTCTTAATTTCAAGAAAAGCCTTAATACCGAGGGAATAAATGTCGTTTAAAAATCGCGCTTTGTGTTAGGTGGGATTCGGCATGAATATGCATTTTGCTCCGTTAAGTATGTGCATTGTGCAGATTGCGTCGAGATACAGTCGGGTCGTTCATTATTGTCCGTAGCAGTTACCTAGTGCCGTCGTAGTTGGCGTCGCTACCGTTTGCAACTGCAAATCTGTAAAGCGTATACTCAGCATATACATACATACATATAAATATATATATATATACATATATAAATATATATATATATATATATATATAAATTCGTGTATGTGGACCGGATATGACGACGAAATTTGCGCTGCAATTAGCGCTCGATCGATGCCGATGCCCAACGTCCTTTTGCACAAGCGTATCATCGCAAAACTGATCGCCGTAAACGCATCGTTATCTTTCCACTTTTCAACACCCCTACACTCTGCTATTCATCCCTTTTCCATATTACTCGTTTTTAATTCGGCTGGGAAAATATTGTCCGACGCTCAGATTAAATGTCCTACTTTAGCAGAAGATTGTTCCCTTTATTTTGCAGTGGTTTGCAAAAAGCCACTGCAAATTGAATATGAATTACATATAGAATGTTTAATAACTTACGCCCACTAAATTACCGGTTTTTCCTGGGTGTAAATATTAAATCTGCTTTTACTAAAATCGCGGATAAAAAGCATTTAACACTAGGTTTTCTTATACGTGATTTTATGTATTTTGATATCTTATTATATTTATACAAAATAATATATTTGGAATTAATTTTGTAGGGTAAAAACAAATACAATTAGGTTAAAATTGCTTCAGACATTACGGCAGATGATGGTGGCCCTCTTCAGTTAATTATACCAAAAAATTTGTTACACATAATGTAGTTTTCCCACGAATATAAAGAAATTTCTTTTCATCCTCTTGAAAGCTTTAAAAATTCTTCAAAAGCTTCTAAATATCGATTCAGAATTTTTAAAATGTACAGTTTTTTCCAAAAGTTGTAATATTTTTTCACATTTCAAATTATATAAAAAAATGTAAACAAAATAGTTAAATCTTCTACTAAAAAAGATGAACCCCGGAAATATGAACTCTGACAAAAAAGTTCATTTTAAATGAAAAAGTTGAATTCTCAACCAAATCAATGAATTTTCTACCAAGAATATCTACCAAAAAAAGAATCTTGAACGAAATAGTTACATTGTCAATCAAAGGTATCAAGTTTCAACAAAAATGATGAATTTTCAATAAACAAAAAATAAATTTTTAATCAAGCATTTCGACTTTGAAAAAAGTAGTTGAATTTTAAACAAAGAATAAAAATTCATTAACCATTTTCCCTGGAGTCCTGAGCAAATTTTTTCTCTTACTTGAAACATTTCAAAATTATGAATCACCTTTGAATATTGTTTTAAACCTCAAAAACTTTCATTTTGTTTAAAATTTTTTGAAATATTTTAAATTACATTTTAATATTTTCTAAACTTCCAAAACATTTAGGCATTTTTCATAATGGTTCCATTTTGTCCTTATATTTGAAAAAAACTTTTGCATAAGCTTCTCAATGTTTTTCAAAATCATTCGCATTTTTATTAATTTTTTAAAATTCTGTATTATTAAAAAATTGCATTAAAAACTTTAAAAAATTTTGTTGACAGTTCTGAAAATCTATGGAAATGTTTTTAAATATTTTCGTAAAGTTAATTTTTCAGAGTAGCATTTTAATATTCAAATTACCCAGGTATCTTAGGAAAAATTTGTTTTTTATTGAAAGCTTATAAAATTCTTATAATGCTTTTAAATTTTTTTTCAAACTCTGCAAAAATCGACATTTCGTTTCCGATTTTTTAAAATCATTTCGAGCTTCAGATTATTTTAAAATGTATTTAAAACATTCTTTTGAAAAAATTTTCAGAAAGATACATCAAGATTATAATTCTTTTCGTATTTTTCACAATCTTTAAGTTTAAAAATTAATTTAATTGCTACAGGTACCGTTATTTCGGCACGAATAGTCGGATTTTTTCGGTGAAAATAGAGCTGAAAAAGGGGCTATTTGTAATAAAAGTTCAGTACAAGGAGACAGATTTTTTCGATACGTGTTACAGACACTTCCTTAAAATAAACCCTAAATCATTTGACATTTTTTTAAAAATGTTATTGTCGTTATCGGTAATTTTTTTGTTACCGGTACCGACTACAACTTTTGAAGAATATGATAAACATTAATTTTTCTTGTTATCAAGGTTAATAAAAATATCGCCTTTTTAAAACTTAAAATGTTATTCCCAGATTTAATTTATATTCCCAGTTTATTCCCGTTTTTTCTGGTTCTATTTTAATTCCTGGCTATTTCTCGGCTTTCCCGTTTAGTAGACAATCTGTAAATATGAATTTTAAATTAAAAATTTAATTGAATAGAGCAGATTTATCTGTTTACACTCTTCTTTCGCGTCGTATAATGAGTAAACGGGATGAAGAGGGAAGGGATAAATAGAGGGAGAGTGAATCGGAGAGCACAACTTCTCCCTTGTTTGTAATTATTCATGAACAAAGCCACTGATAATTGCACTGCTTGATTGCACACTCGTGTACCGATGAGCTAGTGCTTCCCTTAACGTATGGAAATGAATGCCATATTTTTATTTCTGCCTGGCCTGCTTCAAGAATAACTTCAGAAAACCTAGAAACATTTGCATGTTAAAAGGTATTGGTAATTATTTATTAATAAGACCAAAGATTCGATCGCTTCTAAGCTTATCTAGATTACATTAAGCTAAGACAAATCCTGGTCAAAATTCTGGATCATTTATGATTTGCTGAAAAATTTTGCTGACAAAATAAACAACTTTTGAGTTTTCATTATTGTGAGCCAGGTTTAATCATACAGAATAAAAAAAAATTTTATTGAATTTGTGCAAAATTGTTCATCAAAGAATAAATTACATGTCCATATTTTCAACTTTCGAATAGAAGAATATTGAATCGTAAACCTTAAAAGATGAACATTCTGAAAACTTTGGAAATCAAGTAAATTGAAATAACAACATTAAATCGTTTGTTTTTAAATACAACTATTTTTAATGATTGCTGTTTAAAACTATACAATTTCTTACGTTTAATATAGTCACGTACATTTTGAAAAGCATCAATTAAAAATTACCCATGCTTAGAAAACGTATATTGATAATTGATAATAGACTTTTTCAGTATATGGTATAAAAATCTCCGTTTTCTGGCCTAGTGTCCACCCTCTGTATAAAGAAAAAATAATTAACAGTTACAGATGACAAAAAAACAAAATTCAGAAATGTGTGACTATAAATGATTTATCTACTACTTGGAAACACTTTGGAAGAAGTGACACAATCCTTGGTAGAAATCTGTTAGCACAAGAATATAAAAAATACTACAAGAGAGTACAATAATGCGAAAAGTATATTTTTTGTATGAATTTGTTCTTAATTGTAAAATTTGTAAAATGATTTACGAATTCTAGCAAAAATGTTTTTTTTTGTAAAAGTTTTTTGTAACTTTTGAACGTATTTTAACAAAGTTGTTTTAAAACAAAAGAAAAAAGTCGAGTCAAGCCCATAATTAATTGTTATTATGAAGGCATAACTTCAAAAGTGTACAGATTATTACAAATTTGAACAAACAATTACAATTTTCACAATCTTTTACTTTATTGCAAAAATACATTTTAACCAGAGATATTTGAAAAAAATCTCTTCAAATATAAAGCAAGAATAGTAAAGAGTTGAGGACAAAAAAAAAACTCAACATAATAAATGTCTAGCCAAATATGATTTATTTACTGCTGGTACATCTTTCCAAAAAACGATAAAATAATTTAAAATAAGAATGCCTGGCCAATGATATTTTATCCACTTTTATTGCAGCTTTAGAAAAAGTATGATAGCACTTACTTGTTTTACGAAATTTTCCGTAACGTTAGCCCTGGACAGGCTGGCAAATGGCTTAGTGTTAGGGGGATTCCGTAACAGTAGACTGTTCGTAACTTCTTATTACATAACTATCAACTTGTTATTACTTTTTTAAGAAACAAAGCTTAAGTTTCAAAGATATATGAAAATGAATGAAGAGTAAAGGATGAAGGATAGGTAAAAAACAAAACCTTGAGATCTCTGCCCAAATATGTTTTATCTACTGTGGTCGTATAGCTTTACGAGAAGTATGATACTAGATTTGCATTTCTGTATGCTCAATAATATATTATTACTTAAGTATCAGATTATTATCATTTTCTTAAAAACTGTGAATGATTGATCTCAAGATCTACGATTTCTTACACCTATTATTTCTTTCCATACACGCAACTGTCCTCGCTATTAAACTTCCTCTCCAACACCAATGACTGAAAAAAACTCGCAAAATCCAATTTACAATCAAAATTCATGTTAAAGTCATGAGCGATGAAAATCTGCTTTTCGGGTAGATATACTCATGTAGTTTACATGAACGCGTGTAACCGCAGAACGATGCTCAGGAAGCTGAGAGTTCGAGATGAAGAGATGCGGAGGATTGGTTTGGGGTAGCGAAGGAGGGCGGGTAAGGGATGCATGGATGTACCTCGTCAGCGTTAGAGACAAGAGACGAGGCGACAGGAAAGGAACAAGAGGTGGTGAGTGGGAGGGGTAGGGGGTAACGTATTAAGGGCGTATAGGCACACTGCGTACACTGCCGCATTCACCCTCTCATTGTGCAAACAATGCTCCGTATCGTCGTCCATAATGAACGTGCCGTACGTGCACTAGGTACACATGCTTCGTCCCCTTACAGTCCTAGCAATAATGAGCACGCAGATTATGCGTAGTGATCGGTACTCGATACGTCTACCCTCCGGAAGAGAAAAACAGACGGAGAAAACGAGATCGCGAAGAGCCTAAGTCAAGTCCGGATGGATACAAACGATCGCGAGGGTTAAACTCCGTTTCGAATGAAATGGGGTTGCTCGAGTTTAATCGTTCATCCTCGGTTATTCCATTCTTCTCATTCTCACAATAAGAAGAAATAGTTTCAAGAATTTTCAGAATATAAAAGACTTTTTTCTTTTAGTGTACAATCATTTCATTAGTCAAATAAATGTATCACTTCATTAATATTAGTTAAGAATATTACTAAGGAAAGAAGCATAATTTTGGATTGTAAATAAAATATAAAATTAAAAAGAGAAGTGACGAGGAGACTTAAATATGAATCAAAATTAAAACTTGTGTGATGTCTGACTGATAATGATTTGTTTACCATTGAAAAATGTAAAAAAAACTTTTTTTAATAAATGAAAAAAAAATTAAGCGTAAAATATAAGTGTGACATTATATTAAATTATGTCTGACCAGTAAATATATTTTTACTATTAACATACATCTGCAAAAAAATGTCAAAAATTAGTAAAAGAAATAAATAACGTTAAATAAAACTAAAAGAATTAATTTTTAAAATACAATAGATTTCCTTGAAAAGTGGAATCTCGACTATTTACATTCATTGTTTTGCAAAACAAGTGATGATTTTTTCCATCATTTTCAGTAAAGAAAGAAGTTTTATATGTTACTCTTTGTAACACCAACATTACAATTGTTTTAATTAAAAGCATTAGAAATATTTGTTTTTAAGAGTACATGATGATTGAAAGTATATTAAAATTAAAGGAAGCAGTTAAACGTTAATAAACGAGAATCTGAGGTAAGTCTGACAAATACTGATTTATCTACTCTCAACGCATCTTTTGATGTAAAGTGAAATAATTTTTTCATAGCACATGCAAGATTTCAGTCCTCTTTAATGCCTATAAAACGGGGCTAAGGTTCTACTTTTCAGTCCCGAAGAAGTGAAAAGTGACCTCAGAGGCAAGCAATGAAAATTATCAAGCGATCAGTTCATGGCGTGAAAAATATTTTCAAAACTTTCCAAATTTTGAAAATTTTGTACAGTTTTGGTAATTTATAAATTTTTAATAGATTTTCAAAATATCTAGAATTTTTTTAATTTCTTGTAGTTTCTACATTTAACTTAAATTTTAAAAATTTACCATAATTTACAAAAATTTCAAAAACTTTCTTATATTATATAAAAATAAAGTTTCCAAAATTTCTTCAGATGAGCAGAAATTATGCTTATATCACAAGAAACGTAGGAAATCATGCATTTGCTATGAAAAATATCGTATGCAGTACGGGGAATGGGAATTTTAACGACTGGTGTGTTTCTTAGTGCTCGTCGAAAATATCTTACTTCTGACCTTTGGTGCATAATATACAATTTTTTATACCGATGTTTAACCGCAACGAAAATTTAAGTAGTTAGCAACTCCGTTATAGCATTTTTATATTTTTTTAAATTATTTTTGATTAAAAGCAGTATAACGTAATAGAACAAAACATTAGTGAACATAAAGATAAAATAATTTAAAAAGGATTCATCAAACCATATTTTTTTAAATCCGTTAGTGTTTCTTCAGAGTAAGTAACAGTGAATTCTAAAGTTCCGAAATGTATGACAAATCATGATTTATCTACTGCAGTCAGAAATTTGCAAAAATCTTACTACGCTTTGGCTTATTTCTGGTTATATTTTTAAAAAATTATTTGCTATTTGAAGAACAAAACAAGGAACAAACCAGTTTCAAGTATGTATAAATAAAATGGACCATAGTAAATAACAGTTGTCAAAAAGTGTCCGACCATTAATACTTTATTTGCTGCTGGTGCGAATTAAAAAGGTTTAATGTTTAAGAAAAATGAGCCATCATTTAAAAGTAATGAAATCGAAAGAAGAGAAAACCAAAAACGTAAGTAGTGTCTGATAGGAAATAATTTATCTCCTAGCTAATAATAAATTACCTATGAATTTTTACGAAACGAGCAAGGATATCAAATTTAAATTTTACTGTTAATCAAATGAGATGCTACGATAATTTACGATTATTTTTGCACCCTTTCTTCTAAGCAATACTAGATTATAAAAGACCAGAAGTTTGAAAGTGGAGTTTCGAATCTTAATATTGCGATTTTGTGTTGAAACCACAAGAACTTTGGGTCGTAAATTGTGGAGTGTCGGAATTGGCATACGCTGCAAGTGCAAGTCGATAGGAACCAACCGTAGCGTGAATGCGCCAATTAGAGGTTGAGAGATTCCGCGACGATTCTGAAACTCCCTGAGATTCCTGCAGGACCTCGTCGAAGGCATTTGTCCAGCAGACGCTCGTTCTGGTAACGATTCGATTCGAGACGTCGACTTTTGGGAATCTGGAGATTGGGGAATACCCTCGTCGCTGGGACGTATGTCCAACTGTAGTTTCGCATTGACAGAGACGAGGTCATTCACGTAGAGTTTCAAGAACTTCCTAATACCTTCCTAACTTAGTTTTGAACTTTTCCTTCATCACAGATATTAATCTTTCTTTTTTGGTCTATAATCAAATCAATAGTCAGTTGTGAAAATAAACAGACTAATCAGAGTGGACGCAAACATTCATTTTTAAAATTCCCTAACATTTCGCTGATTATTCTGTAAATAATTTTTCATTTGCTCTGCCCATTATTATTACAAGACAAAACTTCTAATCTTGTAACATATTTACAACAGAATCTTTTGGAAATAGAATAAAACATTTTTAAATTTTAATTTACAAATTTTGCTTTCTCATAGAGAAAGCTTTGTAATGTTGAAAACTTTCATCACTAACTAACTAATATTTAAGAATGGGTCTTTTATCGTAAACCTCTTTTCATTAATATAATTCAAAGTTCATACAAGAACAGAAAAGACTCCTTGATTAGAGGCGTTTTGAATGACCTATTTGTATGTTTCTTATTTTTACTGCCACTATGAGAAAAAAAATATATTAACTAATTAATCAGAATGAGGATTTAATGTACTCACGAAAGGAGCACCATAAAATTGTAAACGCAAACAAAGTGGAAACACTTTAGATCGAATTCACAGCTAGTTTGCTTTATTATTTTTCAGGCTAAAAGAGCCTAATTTACTAGAAAAAAAGTAAATAAATGACCAACGGTGACTAACTTCTAGCCCAAAAATGATTAACTCTCATCAATTATGTGAATAATGATCTTTTAATATCACAAGAATTAAAATTTTTTTCAATATATAATACGTCAAAACAATTAGAGTTAAGTTTTAAAAAATTCATATGTATTTAAAAAATCCATTAATTGCAATAAAAATGGGAGTAAATTTAAAGGAATTTGATAAAAATGATGAGAACTTAATGAAATCCAGACAAATTCAAGGTGGATTCTGTAAAACATCAAGTAAATTGAAAATAATTTAAAAATATGTATTTAGAAAAATGCAAGTGAAATCAGCAGAATTTAATAAAATTACTATGAATTCAAGGCTTGATTAAAAGGCCTCAAGATCAATTTTAAACAAAACTGAAAAAAATTAAAGCTGGCATTGAGTTGAGTAGAATTAAGCGAATTCAAAAGAATTCAAGTAAAATAAAAAAATCCCAAAGAATTCAAAAGAATCCAAAGTTAACTGAAAACAATATTTGAAAATTCCTTCAAATCTTTGACACTCTACAAAATCGCACACTTGTTATAAATAAATTCTTCGAAATCCTCCAAAATCCTATAAAATTCCTTGAAATCTTTTAAAATATCTTAAAACCTTACAGGTTCTATAAAATCATTCCATTCTTTCTAAAATTCTAGGAAATTCTTTAAAACCGCATAAAATATTTTTCAAGCTACTTAAAATCATTACAATTATTTATATCATTGAAAGCAATCGAGAATTTGTTGAAATCTCTTGAAACACCCTCATATATTTCAAATCCTTTGAAACCTTTTTAAATCACTTTCAAATTTTTAAAGCTGTTTCAAAATCCTTCAAACCTTTTTAAATCTCTCGGAAATTTCATAAAATTTTACAATAAGAACCTAAATCTTTAAAACGCTTTGCAATTCCTTCAAATGATTGAAATCTATTGAAAATTCCTTGAAATCTTTTAAAAGAGCCTAAAACATGTTAAATTCTTTGGAATAATTAAAAATATTTGAAACTGTTCAAAACTTTTAAATATTTCTCCAAATTCTTTTAAATAACCTTAAATCTTTGAAATCTTTTTAAATCATTAAAATCGACAAAAAATTTCTTAGAATCTTTTAAAATACCATAAAATATTTCAAATAAATTCAAGAAGGTTTAGAAATAAGTACAGACATCAATTCAATGTTGGTTAACCCATGGGTTAACTCATTTAAAGAAAAGTAATAATATGACGTAATAATAATAACAATAATATCACACTTGCTTAAACTGAAAGTATTATAAAAGAATGAAAAAACTAATTCTTGAAAGTAGAGGACAATTAAAAGTATTGACAAATTGAAGGGAAGCATTGAAAACCCAATAAAAAAATTATTTACCTACTGTCGACACATATTTTGAAGAAAAGAGAAATAATTTCTTCACAGCATGCTGTAAATTATGCCTATGATAGCATAGGCATGATTTTAACCATTTTAAATTCCTATGAAGCAGGAATAAAGTTCTACTTTTAAGTTTCTAGGAACTGTAATTATAATTTTTAAATTAATTTTAAGATAGGTACCATGGTGCCTTTTTCTTAAAAAAGTGACTTTAGAAGAAAATGACTAAACGTGACTTAGCAGCCTTGATTCTTCTTGATAGTTGTTCCAAGTGCCTAGAGTGCTTCTTACAGAAATTTCCTGACTTTCACTATTTTTTTGTCCAAATCCCTGACTTTTTCCTTATTTTTAGGTTTTCACTTACGTGCGACCACCATGTAAATTCAAGTCGATCATCGTATTAGTATTTAGTAATTATCTTAGTTACCGATAAGATAGTTTATCTGGATGGAAATATGAGAAAGGTATCAAAATGGACTTCAAAGGAAATTAACAAATAATAAAAGAGACTTATTTTGCCCAAATTAATAACGTCACTAGCAATGAGGTTTTTCGTATTTTGAATTCTCTGCTTCGGACAGACGCGTCAAACGCACCCCCGCATAATATTAACGCATTCTTTCTCAACCAGCTCCCTTGCAAAGGGGGCAATCGCAATGCACGTGCAGCTAGATACAAACACATACAGACACAGACACACATACTGTGATAAGGTGATTATCATGTGAGTTGAAATTCACGTTGCCCGAGTAAAATTCGCGAATGTCGTAGTGTGTATTGAATTGAGATTCTGTGGTAGTGGTTTGTGGATCTGAGGGTTGCAGAGATATGGAAGGGGGACCAATGGTGTTGGAGATTTGATAGTATATGCTCCAAGCCAATTGTTTCCCAACATACCCCTAAAACACATTCACTCACTCACAAACACAAACTTACACACACATTTCTTCATTTAATGAACGTCCAAATCTCATTATTTTTCTGCTGACCAGTTTTAATTTTGAACGATTCGCCCCTCTCGGAATTCATTTTTTATTTGCTCGATGCATTATGCTGCCCACTCGTGATTGATCTACTCTCCAGTCGCGAATCATTAAAATTAGTAGAAAAAAATATGGCTTCGAGTAGTTTGAAAAATTGCATAACGAATTTATCAGAACTATTCAGAATAAGGCTTAATCGGTAAATCATATTTCGTTTTATTTATCACAACTGTGTAGTGCATTATTTTCTCTAAATTTTAGTTATTAATTTTTTTTATTCAAAGGGGACTAAGGAAGAAATTAGGGAAATTTCACTAAATTCAATTAAGATAGCTGATGAATAGAATATGATTTGAAAATGAAGATTCTTATCTTGAGTGTATGAGAAATAGCAGAAGAAATCACATTTTCAATTAATTGTTTCTGCACTTTTCGAAAAACGGTTTCAAGATCTTCCTTTAATTGGATGAGCAGAATCACGTGAAGAAAAGAGCATTTCGCGATAAGGCAAAATTACATACGCGTAGATTCCAGCATACACACCACACGTGTTTGATCGTTTAACCTAAATCGCAGAGTTACTGCCTATAAGTCATCGAGAATTAGTGGAAGTAATTTTAACTGTCTCTCAAGAGCTACATTAACAACTGGCTGAACTTTGTTTGCAAACAGACTTAGATACTTAAAAACAATGCAAAACCTAGAAAAAACCATTCTTTAATTTTAACTAGCTTATTCATAATCAATAATTACAATTATATTAAGCAGGAAACTTACATAAGAGAATATTAACAAGGAAACCTACACCCTTCAGAATTTTGTTAGGATTTATATTCTTCCCAGTAATAAGTCATTACCAAACTTTTAATGTGCTGAAGTAAGAAGATGCGGTTTTCAGATTTCTCGATAACTCATTACACCACGTTCAAAATATGTATATTATAAAAATACTAAACAACGTCTTTTATTTATATGGTATTTTCATATAATTTTATTTTATTGTATTTTATATTTGAATATTTATGTTACTTTTATAATACTATTTTTATATATTTTATTTTTATCTCGTATTGAAATAAAAATAAACAAAATAAAAATATTTCATTGAATAAATAAGAATGAGAATTTTCTATAAAAAATTTCTCGTCGTGTAAAATCAGTCAAAGTTAAAAAAGCAAACGTTTTTACATAAAAAAATGGATAAAAATGACATCAAGAATTAATCCTTGTCTTTCCGGTTGAGAACTCTTATCACTACCGCCTGATCTAAACTGGAGTTGAAAGACTTTCGCATTGCGGTCCATGTAACGTGCGCGGATGTTTTAAAGTCATTTTTTTCAAAAATAGTTGAAAAAGCGCATCTTACTACTTTAGCATATTAAAAGTGTGACAATCACCTATTACTGGGAGGTGTATCAATCCAATCAAAATTCCGAAGGGTGAAGATTCCTCGTGTAAGAGATAAAAAATTTGTTTACCTACTACTTTCTACACAAATTTATTTATTAGTTTGTAAAAAAGAGCATTAATATTTCGAAATAGAATGGAATATACGAGATACAAAGTATTCATTTGAAAGCCTCTGATAAAAGATAATATGTTCAAAGTAACAATAGGCAGGTGGAATAAATTCCGCTGAAACTGAAACAAAAGAATTATATTAAAAAAATGAGCGATTTGAAATTGTAAATCATTCAATTTTGTTCGAGTCTGTAAAGTGCCAGTTCGAATTTCACTGGAGAATGAAAGGATGGAAGAAAGAGGAAAGTCCGATAGAAATTGGAAAGGGTTGAAAGAACGGGAAAGAGGTAACTTCGGTAACCGTCGCCCGAGTAATTTTTACGGATTTTCCGGATCTAATTCTCCGGACCACGGTAACACGTCACAATTCACTCACGCAGATTGCGCACGAGAGGATGTAAATTCCTGTCGGTCGGGCGGTCCATTTTACCTCTTCTTTTCTCTCCCTTTTCCACTAACATCTAACCGGAGTCGAGGTCGCACCAAGGTACGAACCGATTATTGCGTTTTCCACTTTGTTTTCGCCTCAACTTTCTGCCACAGGAATTCCAACCAAATACATTCTTCCATCTCGTGATTCATAATCGGTTTGTAACACCAACATTTTAAATTCTTCATTTTTTATTTGTTATTCCTCTCAAATTATGGTTGGCTGAAAATAAACTTTTAGGGTATTTATGGGATGCCAAAAACTGCATTTTACACTTTTTTATCTGGAAGAATCGAGATTGGAATTTTCTTCTATTTTTCACATTTCTCCAATTGCTCTCCAATTTGAATTTCAATCACTTTCCGAGCGTAATCCACCTCAATGGAATCGATCGTATCATGCTCTAACTCTGAATAACAGATAAAAGTTAGCAGAGATAGTATTTTGTTTAAATGTAGATGCTTCTTTCATGAGTGCGAAAAAAAGTATTGTGAAGATTGAAGATAATTTAGCGGCTAATTTGAGTTACTTATGTTAATTAAAATAGATTAAATCTGTTTTGGAGAAAAATAGAATACCTGTGTGTCTATCCAAAGGATGATTAAAATTATTGGTCATTTCTCGATTTTCTGCTAGACAAATCTTAATTTTTCCCAGCCAACTTGAAAGAGTTTAAAAAAATTAAAGAATTTTTAAGTAATTTAGAGATATTTAGAGATTTCTAAACACTTTAAAAGATTTCAAAGATTTGTGATTTAGGAAAGGGAATTTCGGAAATAAAATTATAATTCTGAGTTCAAACAGGGAGAATTTAAAAAGAAATTTTTTCAACTTCTCTTCTTCTGAATGAGAATTAACATTATTTTCCAAAATCCGCATTCCATGAGAAAAATTATCTGTTCCTTGTAAAATAATATTTCTTTACACAAACTTCCAGCCTGTTCTTTTGGAAAATTCCCTGTCCGAAACTGAAAATTTTCGTTCTTTGCGGAAACTGCCTCTCTCAAAGTGAAAATTGTAATTAAAGACATGTGAATAACAATTGTATAAGGAAAATTTTACGTAATTTTGTCGAAAAAATTAATTTTTTTAGTTATAAGAATGATAACTGGATAAGGACAACCCAGATTATTTGCTCTAAAACACAGAGAATCAAATAAAAATTCTCAACTCCCAGCAATATTGTGAATGATGGCTACAATATTTTAGTGATTCTGTAAGAAAATAAGCAGTTTTTAAATTTATGAGATCAAAAACTAGATAAGAATTTTTTGATCCCCCAATAATAAAAAATGTATCTTAATGTTTTAAAATCTTCAATGTAGAGTTCTTGGAAAACACATGCTTCTATAATTTTACCAAAATTTTATTTTTAAAACCTATCGTAGAAAACTTCATTTTTTGTGCCGTAAATTTTAATTTATGATCCTTATCCAGTTGCCCTCCTTAAGTCATCAATTCTTTTACCACAATTACTGTTCTAAGTCAGAATTGTAACTCTTTTGGAAAATTATGCGATTTTCACAAATTCCCTGTTCCATCTCAGCATTAGAGTACTGAAGTATATGAAACCACTTTAATTTTGCATTTTAGGACATTCGAAGAAAAAATCTCGCCCATTGAATCAAATTTCTGATTTCCCAGTCAGGTAGACACCCAGGATGTCAAGTTTGATTCAAGGTTGTTAAAATTACTAAGCATCATCAGTGGTTGTATTCAGGGGAGTTATATGTGAGGAATACATAAAATTGGCTGTAGCTCGTTCGTCAATGGAAATAATGATTATTTTCAGTGAGATAATAAGAGCGACTATATCATCAGAATCGGAACCTGCATCACCGACGTAGGATAATAAAAGATTCAGGTCAATAGCGACGTAATGAGCTATCTGGAATCCATCAAGGATTCATACCTTGCGCATGCTTAATGGCATCACGCTAGTTAGACGATCGCACTTAAGTTGAAATGCAATTCGCGTATAAGGTCAGACAAAGACGCTTTTGGGAATATCAAGTCAATCATATCCATTTAAATTGAATTCAAATTAAAAATTACAGGATTTAAC
>JAUELO010000280.1:1299819-1312149 GCA_032357855.1 Amphibolips quercusostensackenii | reverse complement strand
GTTTTCTCGTGTATCGGCGTGTGTGTAACCTTGTGACAGTGTTGTGTACTGGGAAAGCCGAATCTGAGATTTCCCATCTTTGGAATACTTCGAACTCACTTCATTCTGAATTGGACCCACAACTGTTTTATTTTGGATAATCAGTCCTCATTAAGGCGCACAACCCTTTATTACACCTGTACGCAACCCACAGAGAAACGGATCACTGTCTGGACCTAATTTATCTTTCATTTGAATTAATAACTGGTAAGCCAAAATCCAATACATTTCTAATTTCATTTCTCTAACTATTTTGAGCCAATACACACGAGTTTTCTTTATCTTAAAGGTACTGGATAAGGATTAGAGAACGCCTTCATGCCTTCCACTAACTTCGTGTGCTAAGCTCTTGTTATTTAATAAGTTTCAATTGTAATTTTCTATAATAAAGTGTTAAACTTACTTAAAATTTGTTTATTGGATACTCTTACCTCTTCCCTGTGCGAGATCTTTAATCTCAGCTAAAACGAGGAACTTAATTAAAAAGCAGGGTATTTTGCGTTTCCTATGACGTAACACTAGTGAACAATAATAGAAAATCATAAATTAAAAAAAGTATTTTGTCTATCTTATAATCTTCTAAAGATGTGCGAAAAACATGTTTTTTCCTTTCATTGAATTAAATACAACCTTCATTGAGAAAAGTTCAATATGTCGAACCTGAAGTATCTTTAGATAAAAAAAAATAAACTGGATGTTATTTTGCTTTTAGCAAAAAAATCGTCGTGTTTAAAAAGTTCTAAAATCACAAAAAAAACCGCAAATGCCAACAACCCTAGACCAAGAAACAATGTTTTTCTAGAAAAGGAAAACTGATAACATATTTCTAGCAAAAACTGTACATATGAAAAATTCGCTATAATTTTTCAAATAATAGGAAATTTCGTTTAAATTTTTTAAAAATAAAAAAATGTGCAGGAGATATTAGCCGATTTTCTTTTTTTTTCTTTTTTCGGATGCCTACCCACACGTTTTTCCCCTCAGCTCAAACGGATGAATTTTAGCATTGTCACTCTGTCCCGCTGTATAGTTCATATATTACACAAGAAGGAAACTAGTGTAGAAGATTTTTATTGTTTTTAGCAAAAACCAGTTTTCTTAAACAATAATTAAAAACTATTACACGTCAAATTATGCATAATCCTTTATGCGCAATACTCCAGATGTAAACTTTTTGTCGTAAGTGTAAAAAGACTGTAAGAGATTGGATGTTGTCTTATATCCTTTAACGTCTGTGAAAACCAACAAATGTGGAAAAATAATTCAAAATTTTGACGACTTCGACACCATTATAAAGCTTTATTAGGTTAATTAAATGAATATCTAACGGTAATATTTCGAGACCAGTCTAGTCTCATCATCAGACCTTAGTTAAAATTTGGAGTTCGAAAAAAGAAAATTAATTGTTGGTTATAATTCTTGAGAAAGTCTAGTGTGAGTAATCATGTTATTGAAAAACCAATAAAGACATTAATTCTTTATTGTGTGATAAAAATCAATTGTTGTAAATTCGTTCAAGAAAATTAAAAATTCGAACCATGCAATGTGTCTTTTTTTTTAGATTTATAAATTTTGTTAGTAAAGGTCATGACCTCAAACATAAATCGAGAAACTTATAGGCCCTAAAAATTGTCCAATTACGAATGAAACGAGTTTAAAGTTTTCACCGCGTATTATGTAGTAGAAAAATACACCTTCTAACTATCTGAGATAGTCCAGGCGGTAGCGCGTCGGGCTTGATGACGGAAGGTTGTTGGCTTGATTTTCGCTGTCTAAACTTTTGAAAAATTTTTTTGGATTTGACTTAATCAAAAGTTTAAATATTTAATGCCCTTTTACTTTTTTTTTAACTATACAAAAATAAACATTTTAAATGCTTTCTTTTAATAAAAAACTCTCTTTCTCGACCTTTTTTGCCAAAACAATTTATTTTCTATGTATTTTATGATTTTTTTCAAAACTTTCTTTCATAATTTAAAATGGAAGCCTGCAAAGTTCTGGCTAGAAACCCGATGCGCTACCACCGGAACTACTCGGCCAGTCAAAAGATATATTTTTCTTATCCATAAGACCGATGGCGAAAACTTTATAGTCGCTTTTGTTCAAAGTAGTCAAAAATTTGGTTTCAGGGATTTCACAACTTTAATTCGGGTAATAGTACAAGCAGGGTAATAGTCAGCTAGTTACTCCGAACTGAGGCGAACTTTCCGTGGTTACAGGCCTGTACCGTGTTTCCTCTAGCGGAGTCCGCCAGAGATATTTGCGATTCACCACGATAAGTTTACCTCAGTCGCAATTACCCTGATGGCGGTTACCCCACTTCACGCATTACCTGCAACGCTTCTTATGTCTACCTTTTTATGTGCTTTATTCACTAAAATTATTGATTAAATAAAGAAAAATACTACTTGGCCCTTCTCTTGTTAGTTCAGTTCATTGACCAACAATATAAGTAAATGAAAGGGAAAATGAAGTACCTAAAAATAGGTTAATCTTTACCTATAATGTATCAGTATTTGTCACGAGCGTCCGCATAGAAAGGGTCCTTGTGTTTTTTTTCTGTTTATTGGTTTGGGAGATATTCGCGTTACTCTAAGTCAGGGTGGAAATTATTATTTTCGGCTTTGAGTGAGGTATGATTCTAGGGCCCATACTGAGTATATTGACACTATGCTGATGTCACAGAAGCAGCCGGATTTGGGTATATTGATCCGTGTTCAGCCAAAGGCTACGTCACAGCCATGAGAGTTGGACAAAACTACTGACGTGAAGGAGGGGGAGGAGTGTCAAAAATAGCCCAAAATAGGTAATATAGTATATGTTTCACCCCTAGGGCTACGTAGCATCTCTCCCTGATCTCGAACACGACAATGGAACGATAGTAAAGTTTAAATCACTTTTTGATTACAATTGATCCTATTTTTTGTGATAAGTTGTTCAAAATACAGAAAAAAGATATTCTTCAATCACAAAATTCTCCTTGTCGTAAATAAAACATTTTTGAAAAAAGGGCCCAAAGACTATAATAGACACTCCTGGCGATGAGAATGCAACGGGATATTCGCAAAAGCTGTGCGGTCAACATATGCCCTCTAACGGAATGTGTGCGTAAACCACAAAGGA
This sequence comes from Amphibolips quercusostensackenii, assembly GCA_032357855.1. Lineage (NCBI taxonomy): Eukaryota > Metazoa > Arthropoda > Insecta > Hymenoptera > Cynipidae > Amphibolips > Amphibolips quercusostensackenii. The sequence continues at coordinate 1,308,987 of JAUELO010000280.1, read as the reverse complement.
TTGTGTATATGGCAAATATGTATGCAGAAGCATGTGTGTAGGTGGCACGCGTGGCCCCCCGGCAATGACGAGTCATCCACGCTAGAACACCTCGTACATTTGTGCGTTGTATCCGTGTGCCTCGGATCACCGAATCAAGCGTGTGGGAGGATGAAATTTCGCCGAGTGTACCGCACACGGACAAGTTTACACGGGCAACGTTTATAGGCTTCTTTCGGCGTGTCGTCCTGTTGCGTCATGATTTCGCGTTTGTTTGCATGCTCCTGCGGTTGGGTGTTGGCAAATTTGCGCGGCTGCGGGGATATGTTTTCGTTTCCAATGATTTATGCCACGGAATCGGTTTCACGGCCGCGGGACAGGTCGTCCCGCACATTATTAACGACCTGTCGATAAATTTGACGAAGTTGTTCTTGCTCTTAAGATCATAATGTCCTGGATGAGGGCTTTTCATTTTGTGCGGCATGCATGTCTCTTCGAGTCATTAATGCCTAAAGGATTCATTTCAAACAATTCTATCCGTTAATTTCCTCTCTACGCTAAGGTCTTTATTTCAAAATACCTACTGTACATTAGAATTAATGATTATGTTTAACATAGTCCAGACTTTGAATTTAATAGATAACGGGGGGTTTTCAATGAAAAAATAGGTTGGGGATGAACATCCACTAATAACGAAAGGATGATTCTTGAAATTATAGACACCCTCATTCCTATTGTAAGGATTGGCAAGATTTCTGTAGCGAGCCTCCTCCCTTCACTCTTCTTGAGTAAGATTTTATATTTTTTACTCAATACATACATTATTCTTACTGTAAACAAGATTTTAAAAGACTTTACAAGATTTGAAAGACTTTTAGTGATTTGAAAGGATTTAACAGATTTCAAGGAGTTTTAGTTACAAAATTTCTACGGAATTCAACGATATTTTCAAAGCTTTTTAGGAATTTCATTAGATTTTATGTGAATTTGAAATATTGCAGGGCAATAGGAGCATCAAACGATTATAAAGGATCACGAAAAGATTCACAGATTTGAAATTATTTTTAAGAATTGAAGAGTTTAAAGAAATTATCTAGCGCAATTACAGAGAAAATCTCAGTTCTTTAAGGTATTTTGAAAGATTTGAAAGAATTTCAAAGATTTTATTTAGATTTTAAGGTATTTTAAGGGATTTCAGGGGATTTAAAAGGGATTTTTTAATTTTAAAAAGCATTCTGAAACTCTTTTATTAATTTTAATGACTTTAAAAAGATTTAAAGGAATTTTAACAGAATCAGCAAGATTTCCACGAAATTCAAAGATTTTAGTGAATTTTAAAGGGATTTTAAAGATTTCTAGGATTCTCGTAACGTTACGAAAAATGTTACAGAATTTCAAGGATTTTAATCGACTTTTAGAGGCCTCAAGGGATATTGACGGATTTTAAAGAATTATGAGGGATTTTTTGGCGATTTCAAAGATTTCTAGAAATGTTAAGGATTTTAAAATATTTTACGAAATCTCAAAGTATTATGTACAATATCTATGCATATCTATCTCGTAGGATTTACAAAATTTTTTGAATGATTTATTATAAAAATTTGTAAGAGATGTGCTAAATTTCCAGAAGAATTTATGCGATCACAATGGATTGCAAAGATTTCCAAGTATTATACGAGATATCATAAAAGTTTCAAAGAATCGTTCGACTCTTTTCGACTATATATTTATAAAGCGCATGCAATATAAATAATACAGAAAAAAACGAAATAAAGCAAATAATTATACCATTTGTGTAATAGTATGAAAATTAATTTCAACAGCCAAAACAGGTTCCAATTATCATATTTTTTTAAATACAGTCGAACATAGATTTCGGTGGGATTATGGGACTGCCGAAAACAACTAGAGAGGTCCAACGGAATGTGAACAGTCAGGGGCACACATAAATATTTTTCCTGTTCACGCTACTCACGTACGTAAAACGATTGTGGACCGTTCAGCATCGCGCTTAACATGAGAGCTTTCTCTTGAATAATCAGTGCGGATACTGAATCACCTCTGTCACTTGCTTGCTTAAACTATTCGAAGAGACAGCAGTATCAGAAAGCACATCACTATTTTGCAACAAAACACCTTGCAAAATACTTGCCAACACTTGACTCTTCAAAGTTACAAAACGCTGCAATAGACGCGGGCCTTTAAACTTGAAGCAAAACCTATTAAGCAATGATGTCAACACCAACGGATTGCGACTTTTTCACTGCGCATGTACTGAAAAGCGCGGGTCTATTTCAAATCAATAAATACTATCAATAATAATACAAAAAAATATTTTTTATAACTTTTACTTTAAAAATTAATTAAATTGAATCTGAGAATAGGTAATTTGTTTGGATAATTTTTAATTAATGTAATATTACAAGTGCACACTTTATAATTTTAAATAGACCGGCGCTTTTCGGTACATGCGCAGGTAAAAAGTCGTGTTTCGTTAGAATCACTGGCACATTACATCGCACGAAACTAGTTTGTTGCATTATAGCACGAAATTATCCGATCTTTTCGATCAGCTTGAGTTAGCTTTAGAGCGCCACTACCGGTCGATGTGGTCCCGCCATCGTGATTATCTGCTATGCAAACGTGTGTGCCCTTGCTGCTTGAGAGTCAACTGCGACGTAGCTGTAGTATTTTGACGCAGTTACCCAGCTAGGACGTTAAGGTAAAGCACTTTATAAATACGTTCCTGTTTTTTCACGTTTGATTGACAGCTAACGACCTCCCCTTCTTACCTCGACACTCCTCTCACACCAGATCGTGGCGCGGGACGTCGTGAATTCCCGGAACAGGGATATCAAGGGGAGAATAATCCAGGTTCGGCTGTAATTAGAAAGAGGAAACTTACGTAAGAAAGGCTTGGAATTCCACCTTCTTCACTCGAAGTAAGGATTTTGAAGATTTTATGGACCCCCTTACCCTCAGAAAGTCTTAAGTAATCAGTGGATGCTCCCTTGTGAGTCGTCAAAATATTACCTAACGCTTTTAGGTGCGGGAGGGTTTCAGAGAAGCTGTTATGGCCCTGTTAAAATGGGGGAGGGTTCGTGAAATATTGCGGTTTATCTTTTTTTATGCAAGTTTTTTTTAAATATTAAGAAACATAGGAGTGAAAGGGGGGATTTGTTGTTTGTTACATCTGTTCTTAAGGAATGTGTAAAATTGATGTGAGTTATTCTATGAGAATAACCCGTGATTTGAAAAGAAATTTAGAATTCACTTTCGGATACCACAGAGGGGTTGAATATTTTAAAATTTTGAAATATTAAAAATTTGTATATGGGTTTAAAAATGATTTCAAATGTTTTATGTGTACGGTTTTTAAAAACAAATAGATATTCACATTAAAATATATTTTAGAACATAAAGTTCATATTAAATTAGAATTTTTTTAAATACTAACAAAAATTACGTTTTATTATATTTGCTTAATGTCATATTTCTTATTAAAACTTTTTTTCTCAGCATAAACATGAAAAAAATTTTAACATACTTCTCAGGCTTCTTCAAAATAGTCAAAAATGCAAGATTTAGCGTCATAAAAAGTTGTAAATTTTTTGTGAACAAAATGAAAAAAGATATGTGTAAGATTTTTTTAACTTTGAAAGAAGTATTCCATTAACTACTAAACGGTCCAAAAAAGCGTTCCGAAATATATTGTACGCTCTATTGAGCAGTTTTGTTTCCAAATTTCCACTTTATCTTGAAATTAGCCAACTTTAAATTTGTAACAAAATGTATTTCTTATTTGTTGAAATCTTTAGTAAGTAAAAATGCAAAAGTAACTTTGTGGAGTAGGTCATTTGAATTTATCAGTATCTGACAAAATAAATGCTCAAAGTTTTTGAACACAACATTTTGAACAATATGTATCAATATTTCAGATGAATTTTTTACCCATAATATGCAAAAATATGACTACCTCATTTAAACATTTTTTATAGAAATAAAATTTTTTTATTTGCAGGATTTTGCTTTATAATAAAAGCTTGTAACTCAGTGAACAATATTTCTGGAGACAAAGGCTTTCCCGTTTTTTCTTTATAATTAATACAGCATTTTTTGTTACTTATTAACAAACATCCATGAATAAACGTTAAGAATTTAATTTTTTATGGCTTGATTCATATTTTGAGAGAGACACTTCAAAAAGACCCCCAAAAATCAAAATTATTTTACAAACACAGATCTGTCAAGCACAGATTAAAAATTTACGGCTCTGCAGGTTTTTCCAAAAAATCGATTTTTATACATAGGCAAACAGCTAGTCAGAGCTGGCTCCACCACCACTTGAGAAAATTGAAAAAATTAAAGTTAACTACACAATATTTTAAGACTGTTTTACGGCTCTCCTGAAAACTTACAATAAATTTAACAAAAACAACACCCATATGTGAAAACTACCCTTCTCTTACAAAAGTGTAAAAATCGTAAAACAGCTACACCACAGTTTGCAACTATTTTGAGCCTTTTCAGAACAGCCAAAATCAGTTTCCAGAAAACAACTCTTATACGTAAAAGCTACATAATATTATTTCAAAAAGTTTTTTGAAATCAAGAAACAACAAGGCCACAGTTTGCAACTGTTTCAAACCTTTTAGCAATACACAAAATAAAATTCAAAAAATCATCCTCTATTTGTTCAAACCTCTATATGTATATAAAAACTACTTTGTTTTATATTAAACCCCTTCAGTGAAAGCTACATGTCAGTTCTGCTAGCACTTTCACAATAGAATTTGCACAATTTATTTGTGCCATAATTTTGGAATCTACATAAAATTTAAGGTATTACAATAAAAGCAACCACTGCAGCTCAAAGTAAAGTATGCACATGGCCTTAATATAAGCATATCAGAATTTTGGACTTTTTTCAGGATCTCCAAAACACCTAAAAGTTATTTTACACACTCTGCCTCAACATCAAAAAACTACCTCTAAGAAAAAACTTACAGAATAAGTGCAAGAGAAAGTATATTAAAGGATTGAGTTATGTTTTAGCTCGCCGAAAATAACAATAATCAAAGAAATTTAATTAAAAAATAAGATATAACACAAAATTAAATTTAAGCTGCCTTAAACTGAAACAGCTAAACAAAATTTCAATTTATAAAAATCACACTTGACACTCTCACAAGCCTAATTGATATCCCAATCCCCTCAGTAATAATCAAAAACTCCCAAAAAACCACACCTTGCACATTTACTATACCCTATCTCAGCTGCCTTTAACTGAAACAGTCCAAAAAATTTTAATTGAAAATAGTCACTTCAAACACCTTTTCAAAAATCTAGTGAGTATCCATATAGTAGTAATCAATAGACCCTAAAAAACACGCCTAGCACATTTAACGGACTTGACCTACGTTACCCTCAATTAAAACAGCCAGAAAATTTTTAATTGAAAATAATGACACCAGATACTTTTTCAAGATTCTAGGTGAAATCCTTGTCTCTACAGGAATATTCAAAAACTTAAAGAAAAACACCACTGGCGCATTTAACAAAACCCACTTCAGCTTCCTTCAACCAAAAGAGCCAACGAAAATTAATTTAAAAATAATAAGCCCCGACACCTTCCCTATACTCTGGTTGATATCGCTATACCCATAGTAATAATCATTTTTAATAGTCATTCTTAACATTTTCGGTTTGCGTATAACGAGGGTGATTTTTACGGGCCTTTTAAAAATGGCTTGCCCGGCATACCATTCAGGGCATAAAAGAGAAGATTTTCGACTATACAATAATAAAACTGATTCCGCCTCCATAATTTTCACCAAAAGCAATAACCTGTTCATCAAAGAGAGCTGTGAAAAAGGTACTTCGAGATTGTTTCTCACAAAAATTGTAATAGATTTTGAAATTTCAGTAACCTACTCTTGCACAGTTTTCCCTAAAATATTATTTCTAAAGTAATTCGTTTGATGGCAGTTCGATAAAGTCAGATTTTTTATAAATCATTCATCTTTAAAAAAAATGATGTAATACTTTACATTAAAAATATTAATTTTCTTTGTCACAAAAAGGGACTTTTTTTAAATTTGTTTTCAAACAAATTTTTTTTAATTACTTCGTCCACAGAAATACAAAAGCATGATAATGTTACTACATTTGTTTTTCCAAAGATATAAGTTCCTATTATAACCATATTTCAAAGCAAACAAACTTTTAATTATAAAAAATCGACAAAATTTATACACGAGGATACTTCCCTTTTTTCAATATATTTTTTTTTTGTAGCCAAGCTTCTGCGTGCATTAAGTTCAGTAGTACACTTGTAAATCATATTTTCAATGTAAAATATCACAAATTTACAACACAATAAATGGATTTCATGTTACGGCTTTTCCATTTTTTTACATAAAAAGAAGGAATTACCTTCTGCGTGAACTAGCAAAAAATTTGAAATTGAATATAGCCGGAAGCTTGATTGCTGCTTGTTAAAATTTGTAACGTTTATTTGAAAAAAAAATCAAACTTCTAACCAATGAACTTTTGACCTCTAGTAAATGTCATGGTGGATCGACAACTTATATAAGGAAAAACGCGCTATGTAAACTTGGAAAACTGATTTCAAACATCTGAAAGCTCTCCACATTTTTTAGTTTTTCATCGCAACTTTGACAAAGCTAGTCATTTATTTAGTGTAAAATTCTGCAAAATGTTTTACAAAAACGCATGACAAATATGTACAGCATTAACTAAAATAATTAGGAATTACGGCCCAACTCTAGTCACACAATAAATTTTTATTGACAGTATTTATTGAAGGAAAGTTTACATAATTTGGTAAAACTCAAGAATCTTATGTAGTAAAATTAAAATGTTAGATACTATTTTACAAATTGTTGTAAATTTTCTGGAAGCAATAAGAACATTAAAGTAACGTTCTTTCGCGTTATTAACAAAATGAAAATTATGCAACACATGATAAAATATTAATATTTGTATAAATACATTCCATATTTACTGAAACAGTCGTAATTCAAAATCTAATGCGAAAATGCTGTCGGTTTTGAATCACGCTGACAATGAATCATCATCATCATTATATCATTTACAACCGCAAAGTTCTTGACTAATGCAGTGGTCCTGTTACATGTAGTGTTATGCTGGTGAGCGACACTTCGTTCCAGTCATTAATCAGCATCGGTTTCATCGACCCGGTTCAGTTGTCGAAGATAGTAAAATGCACTGGACATTTGAATCTGTAACCCATTCCTATAAATTAGAATTTTTTAATTCAGTTAATTTATACCAAGTGGGAAATGTGCAATTGGACCAATATTGGGAGCGGAATTAGCAAAATACAATCATCAATAAAACAAATATTAGTTTTTCCTAATAATTGTAAATTTGTATCCAAAAAGGTCATTAAAAATTATTTACTGAATACTTAGCGTAGGCTGTTCATCCTCATCTAAGATAAAATCCCTACAAGGATTTTTGGTGCAGTTTAATAGAAATGAAAAGGGAAAACGGGTTCAGCCCACAGTGGAACGATTCTGGTATATACTGCTCAAAATATTCTGTAGGTTGCAATAATTTTTTAGAACTAATCAACACTCAATTTCTAAGGGAATTGTAAAAGCCAATTTTTGAATTATTTTTTTATAATTATTCATGTAACGCAAAGTGTAATAAATGAACTCAATATGTATCATATTTTTTATTTCCCATTAAATCTTGGTAGCCTCTTTCAAGCAGTGCTTTTTGATTATGAAAATTAAATATTTTAATTTTTAATAACAAATTTTATAAACAAAACACCTTTTTAGGATTTTCAAATGAAAAATTTTTTTTTGAATAAATATGACCGTAAATAAATTTCATGCGGATTTCTGATGTGATTCAATGCATTCAAAAAAAAATGGGATTGTTTTTAACAACTTTAAAAACAAATAACCATGTTAGGCATTCTCATGTAGAAATTCTCTTTTTTATAACATTTCACATTTGATCATTTATGATGAAAAGTTTTGTATTGCTATATTTAATAATTTTCTAGCAAATAAATCCACAATAAACAATTATTGTGTATTATTTTCTTGTTGTTTAGTGTTAATAATTTACAAATTCAAACTTTCTTAGGTAAGGCATTAAGTTTTCTCTTTCAATCTGATCCGATCCAAGTTCTAGTAATTATAATAGTTATAAATAATTTAATCGATACATAAATATCAGTCATTGTTCGAGTTTGCGCAAAAGAAAATATTCTGTTCGTAATGCTTATGCTATTAATGAAAATTATGTCATTCATAGAATTAGGCTCGTATTTTAAAGTTGCAAGTTAAATTGTTAGTGAAAATTTCAACTATTTATTGTTGATGATATTTATTGATTGAAAATCCAAAACTTGATTCTGCTCCTGGTGAGAACTGAAAGGAGAAATATGTCTTTCATAATACGATGATTGAATTCAGAAATTACTTACACTGAACAACGATGAAAATATAAAAAATAATTGCTTATTGTTGATTTATCTGTTGTCAAATTAATAAACATAGTTATATAATACCTGATAAAAATTATGCTACTAAGTTTTAATGGAAAACAAAAGATCTGTGAGTACAATAGATGAATTAAATATCTTTTTTTTTAAATTATTAATAACAATAATTCTTAATTTTGAAAACTATTTAGACACCAGCTATATTATTTTTGAATTAATCTCAGAAAGTCTAGTTAAAAACGATTTTTTTACACAGACAATCGCACAGATGACTATTCGTTAATACAAATAGTTTATAAAAAATAACTCCAACATTGTATTAAATATTTATGTTCCCTAAGTACATCTGCATTGAATATGATACATACTGAGTTTATTTATTGATTTCGGAAAAAAATCAAATCTACAAAAATGCTTTCTCTTTGCCACACTTTGCGTTAAATAATAAATATAAGAAGATAATAATTTGAAAATCAGCCCCGAAAATTTGCTTTAAAAACTTATTGTGATTATTTAGAAAAAAACTACCAAATCCGTTTGGAATTGCGACGTGTAGAATATTTTTAACAGTGAATACCAAATTAGTCCTCTAGCGAGAGTAAGGGTAGAGAGTTAGTGTTAATTTTAGAGAAAACATGTAAATGCAAAAAATATGTGTTTGGATGAGATCTACTAATTCT
>JAUELO010000280.1:1228849-1241092 GCA_032357855.1 Amphibolips quercusostensackenii | reverse complement strand
AACATGGAGTTGTAAATGAACTTGGAACAAAAGATTTTGGAAGCCGTGCCAAAGGTGGAAAACAAGGCACAGGAAAACGAGCACGCAGGATGACCTGCTTGAGAAATCTACTCAAGCACAGCCGAAAAGAAAAACAAAGTTTCACACTGCTAACATACAAGCTTGGGGCATACTCACTAAAGCATTATATGATAAAGGTGCGAAAACCACTTATATCTCAGAAGAATTTCTGAATGGAAACAAAGAAAGGTTTGAATAATATTCGAGTCTTCCTTTGGCAGGTGTCGCAGTAGCCGACCCCCCCCCCCCCACGGGGGGGAGTCAACTCGTCTAAGCAAGCAAATCTATACTGACGTACAACTGCCAAATCAGGTCATTCAAATGGCTTTCTTAGTAGTCCCTCGACTTCCACACACGTGCACAATCAACTTTGATGTTTTGGACAAACACCGAACGAATATTGACCTAGATGTAAAAACATTCACTTTGCCATATTTAACCGAGGAACGTTTGATGAGGATAATTTAGACGTAAATCGGACGAAAACAAAGGAGGATCACTTCACTGATTTTGTTGAAGGTGTATTGGAAGAAGCAACAATGATTCAGTCAATACAAGAGTTTTTAAATACTCTGGACATAGTAGTCGGGAAGGCGAAAAAAGTTTGCTGGCAGTGCCGGCAAAAACTATCCCTACATATTTACTTATATTCCCAGAAAATCAATGCCCGAAAATCATATGTGCTCCTTCTTTGCAATTTTTGTGTGATTAATCAAAAATATGTATGTTAGAAATTTACCTTTACATAATCAAACTTGGTGATTGGCAGCAACCATTTCTTTCTTTGTATTCTTAATGAAAAAATAAATTACAAAGATAAAAATAAGTAAATAATTAACGACATTTAATAGGAAAATAAATAAATTTTATTTATCAACACAGACCATAAGTCAAACAATTTATCATTTGGTGGCTCCTATAAAGTAAGACAGATTATATCTTAAATAACGCAATAAACATCTTATCAAATTATTTACGCCAAAACCTTAAGAATTCTTGATGCACCGATTCTACGGCCTGCTCGAACCACTCCCCAAAACCTTCAGAATTAGTTAAAAATCGTAGAGTTTGTTCAACATGTTACAACAGTACATGCATTTTCGAAGTCACTGATACTTCGGTTGCAAGAATGGCTTTTTGTAACTCGACGATTCAACCGAATTTTAGATATCAAACTTACTTACAGGCAAATTAAAGTCTAATTTAGTATGTTGCTGCTAAAATAAGGCATAGTAAAATTCAGTTTAACTGGAATAAAATTCAGGATTATTTGAAGAGTGAATTGAGCATTGCATCTCCTAAAATTTATAATATTCGAACCCTTTCCAACAATTCATATAAATCTTGTGACTTAATTAAACGAAGATTTCTTTCAGTTTATTTTAATATAATTATAAGTGTTATTTTAACCTATTTTAGATTCCAAACGGTTGTGAACATATTTTTTTCAATAATTCTTTCATTCAGCATTGACTGAAGATATTTACAAGGACCTTATAAATCACTGACTAGCAGGGCAAAGTTTACTCCTCACTCTGGTCAGGCAGTGGTTTCCTTGCCTTTAAGACGAAGAGTCTATTGTTTGACAGAAACAATATCCCCCCCTCTCTCTTTCTCTCTGAATTGAGAAAACCCAATGTTGTTCCAAATTTTGGTACATAAAATCTTTTCGCGTAATTTATCACTCTTAGAATATGAGGGGCGAATCCTCGATGTACTTTTAATGATTCTTAATAATTTATCTTTTTTAAAAGCTTTCTCTAAGTGAAACTAATGTAAGCGTACATCAATAAAATTGATTGATCCTATACATAAGACAATCAACGAGAATTATATTGTATTCTTTAAAGCATGATTCTCCTGAAACGAGCTATGTAAGTCCTTTTAATCTTTGAGGGAGATTACTTACGTGTGTGCAGTTATTTTCAAAAATAATAAATATGTACCTAAGAATAATACTTACTCTCGTGAGATTCCCTCCTTTCATTTCTTTTATTTTTTTTTTTATTTTACCAATTCTACTTGGATGATATTGCGATATCTACAAAAGAATCTCCATAGCAAAGAAGATTAATTTTCTTAAAGAATCGTTCAATTTTCAATCTAGTGCATGACTTCAACAAAAAAGTTAATTTTCAATAAAATAGTTTAATTTTGTATCAAATTGTTGATTCTTAAAGCCAAAAGGCGAATTATCTACAAAGAGTTAAATTTTGTACTCAAAAATATGAATTTTTAACAAAAAAGTTACATTGCAACAAAATAGTGAAATTTTCTACTAAAATGATAAATCTTTAAATAAAGAAATAATTTTTTTTGAGTACACAAAAACCTGGATTGCCATAAGCTGAATTTGTGTGTTCCAAGAATTTATGAAGAGCGGTGATGTCGTGATGAGAGAAGTGGCGGGGTCGAGAGGAAAGGATGTGTTTATTCAAGCGTGACAAAAAACAGGAAGTCTGGACTCTCAGCCCTTTAGTTGCACCAGGTTGCGTCACACCTCCAAATTCAACAGAAATTGTTATTGCAAACCTGACTGTTTACGTTCGGAATTCCTAGACTTTTGTCTAAGGCCATAACCGAAACCGTGCACAATTTCAGCTTTCAGTGTAATTCAACTCTAAACTAAGTAGTGGGGTTTATACCAAAAGGAGATGAATTTTCAATCAAATACATGTATTTTAAACTAAATAGTTGAATTTACAAGTGCAAAAGGTTAATTTTTAATTCAAAGTATCAATTTTTAATTAAAAATGAAACAGTCATATTCAGTGATGAATCCTTAACAAAACACTTAAATTTGCAAAGAAATAGATGAATCTGCGACTTGAACAATGAATTTCTAATAAACTAGTTCAACTTTCAACCAAGTAGTTAAACTTTTTATAAAAAAAGATTACTCTTAACTTAAAATTCTGATCAAAAAATATAAACTGTATGAAATCAAAAATCTGAAAGTGATTTCCAGACTTATTACGTTATTATTGAACTTTACCGATGTAGGACCACGTTTCTCAAAATGCACAAACTTTGTTTAAATTTATCATTAAAAAACGTACTGAACATTATCTAGGTGCATAACGTCACTTTCAATGCCCCCTCCCCGCTGCTGCCATCTGTAATTTTTAACGCAATTTCCCACTTTCAATGGTGCCGTAGTTTATGGGCGGACCCTTGCTGCATGTTCCTCCTAAATAATGGAAAACAGATAAAAATATAAATTCAAATCTTACCCTTAAATCAAAACAGTGCCATTTGTATAAGGAAATTGATTTAAACATAAATTTCAAATTAGAATAGGCTCTTGATCTAATAGTGAAAACAGTAAAATTAATCAATTGATAGCATGATTTACAGCTTTGAATAACAATAATTTTGTCCATTTCAATATTATTCAGAGAAAGCTCCTACTCTCTAAACATAAAAATTTCGAATGATGAAGATCGCATTGAAATTCTCCCGTTAAAAATTTCGTAGATCTGGGAAATACACGAGGGAACGATTTCAAATAGTGTTCCAGACGGCAAAACTGCCATTAAAATTCGATCATGATCAAGTTTTCTGCAAGCTCGCAGAAACACGAGGATATGAGGAAGTTGCTCTTCGGTATGTTTCGGCTTTTTCCTCTACCCCTGTTGCATGTTTGCTAGCTACCACTTAAAGAGGGTTGGAATATACGAGCATTCGAGTTTATCTCGTTGAGAGTTTGTGAAAATACTTGGAATTGCAAGTTTCACAAAATAGATTAACTTTATTTCAGATAACAGGTCACTCAAATGTTTCATTATCATTATATACATAATAAGTCAGGCAGAAAAGTTAAAAATAAAATAACAGAAAAGGGGCCACCCATAAATTACGTAATAGCTTTTGGGAAAGGAGGGGGTTTGGGAGAATGTTACGATCTGTTACATAGGAAAGGAGAAAGTAAATCGATACTGTTACGTACGTTTTTTAACAAATCAACCTTCTAAGATTTTCAAATATTTCAAAGGATTTTGAATAAATTTCAACGGATTTCAAGGGATTAAACAAGATTTCTAAGGATTTCAGTCATTTAAAATGTTTTTAAAGGCTCTCAATAAGATATTTTAATGGATTTTCTAGGATATCAAAGGATTTCATATAACTTTAAATATTTCAAGTGATTTTAAGAAATACCATCAGATTTTAAGTATTTTCACGAGATTGGAAGGGGTTTTATAATGTTGTAATGAATTTTGAAAAAATTTATTTGTAAATAAATTCTTGCGAGAATTAAGGAAATTTTCAGGATTTTCAAGATTGATAGAGATTTTCAAATATTTCAAGGTATTTTCAAAGGTTTCAACAAATTTGAAAGATTTGAAAGGTCTTAGGATATTTTTAAAGATTTCATGGTATCTCAGTAGATTTCAAGAATTTGAAGCGATTTTAAAGGATTTTACAGTATTTCAAAAAATTCCAAAATTGTTGCAAGAAATTAAAACAATTTAGGGTAGTTTACAACCTTTTAACGAATTTAAAAAAATATAGGATGTTTCAAAAGATTCCACAAAATTTTTAAAGACTTCAAAAAATTTCAAGCAATTTTGACAGATTTTAATGATTTTATGAGATTTAACAAAATTTCATGCGGTTTTATAGAATTTCCTAGAATTCCGGAAGATTTAAAAGGTCTTTATAAAACCTGTAAGGTTTTAGGATATTATAAAACATTTAAAGGGATTTTAAGAGATTTTAACGGCATTTACAAGATTGCTCAGGATTTAAGTAATTTTAACGGATTTTCAAGGCTCTTAATGACGTATTTTAATGCAATTCCCAGGATCTCAAAGGTTAATAGGACTTAAAATATTTTCAGGGATTCCAAGGAATTCTCAGGAATTTCAATGAATAACATCAAATTTTATGTAACATTACAGGATTTCAATTGGTTTTATAATATTTTAATAAAATTTCAAAGAACTTATTTACAATAATTAAGCGATTCCGAAGCATTTCAAATATATAAAAAATTTAAAAGATTTAAAAAAATTTACTGGTTTTTAATCATTTTTAATATTTTAGAATATTTTAAGAGTTTCGAAAAAAATTTGAACAGATAACAAATTTTTTTATTCATTTTAAACGAATCTAAGTTATTAGAAAAATTTCAAGGAATTTCCACGGATTTCAATACTTTTGAGGGATTTAACCAAAAATGCTGTTTTATAGAATTGCTGAAATTTCGAAAGATTTGTAAGGATTTTATAGTGCCTATCAAGATTTAGGATATTTGAAAGATCCCGGGGGATTTTTAAGGGATTTTAAGAGTTTTAGAAGGTTCTGAATATGGTATTTAGATGCATTTCCCATGATCTCATGGGATTTCATAGAACTTCAATAATTCACGGGATTTTACTGAATTTCAAGGAATTTCAAGGAATATTATCAGATTTCATGTAACATTGCGGGATTTCAAGGAATTTCATAATATTTTAATGAAATTTCAAATAATTTATTTCCAAGAATTGAGGGATTTCAAAACATTTCAGAAATAAAAAAAAAAGATTTTGAAGAATTTTCATTGTTTCAAAGGATTTAACAAATTTTTATAATATTTTTGAAGTTCCCACGGAATTTTTAACAGCTTTAAAAAATTTGAAGTATTTGAGAATATCTACACGTATCGTAAAAAGCCGGCTATTTCAAACAGAATTTTGGTACAATGAGCCCCTTTTCTAACTCCCCCTTTCGACAAGTTTGGAAGGATTTTATAAGACTTATAAGGTTTTGGAATATTTAAAAACATTACTGGGGCTTCTCAAGTGATTTTAATGGAATTTATAAGATTTGGCAGAGTTTGTGTAATTTGAAGGGATTTTGAAGGCTATCGATAACTTACTTTAATGCATTCCTCAGGATCTCAAAGGAGCTCATAGGACTTCAAATATTTCAAGGAATTTCAATAAACTTCTAGGAATATCCTCAAAATTTCTTGTAATATTATGGTATTTTATGGAAATTTTATAATATTTAATCAAATTTTTAATTATTTATTCACAAGGATTTAGGGATTTTAAAGCATTTCAAAAATTTTAAGACAATAAAAAGATTTTTAATAATTTTAATGATTTTAAGTAATTTTGAAGATTTTAGGATATATTTAAAGATTGCAAGAAATTTCAATAGATTTTAAGAAATGTCAAAGGATTTTAAAGATTGTAGGGTATTTTTAAAGATTCCAAAGAATTTTTAAGAGCTTTTAGAAGTTTCGAGCGATTTAAAAAGATTTTAAGTAAATTCAAAGGTTTGAAGTGATTTTAAATTTTTGTGAAATATTTTTAAAGATTTTAAAGAATTCAAAAGTTTTTAGGATACTTTAAAAAAATATTCATAAAAACAGAATTTTTTCAGAGTTTCAGAAATTAATTATACACCCAAAATCATTCAACATTTTTTAAGTTTATCTGGCTTTGCTTTATTTACTAAATACACCCTTAGATTTGGTGATTAACTTTAATAGGTTTGATGAAATAACTAACAGGAAGTAAAAATATCTTACACCTTCAGTAAAGGATTTTAATATTTCAAATTGTTTGTTCAGTATACAAGCATAAATTATCTGATAACAGATTGGAGAAAATTGTCTAATATTTGAAAGTACATTTTTAAACAAACATAAGCTTAAGAAAGTCAAATTGTGTAACAAAATTGCATAGAAAGGCTTATAAAGAATTATATTATTCAAAAACTGTTTTAAAAAACAAAGTGTCTCGTCGTCCTGAAATTCAGGATGACTAGTCCAATATTTTTCATACGCTTGGCTAGTCGTCCCGATAATTCGGGACGACTAGCTAATACCCTTTTCCAAGTCCCCCAATCTTTCGGAACGACTAGACACAGCCTTAAAAACACAAATACCCAAAAAATCAATTCTTGCAACATATTTGCACAAAAAGATTGAAAATAAGAGAAATATGTTTTCAAATAACATTGCAAAACGTCACATCAGAGCCATTTCGTTTTATAGTACATTTTATTAGCTTTTATAATGATCGCAATAGTTCTGTAAAATTTTCAGTTTATTTTAGGTCACGTTCAGCTCGTAGAAAAATCTATAAAAACGTATAGCCAATAATAATTATACGGATATATGTACCAGTAATTAAAAAAAAAATTAATTTAGTTTTTTATTAATATTTTTTTACTAGATGCCAGCTTTCTATAGTTTTTAATTTTTCTAGAGTGTATTCTTTTTTCCGTGTTCTGTATCATTTTGATTTATATTCTTTGTATTTAAACAATTTCTAATTATTTGGTAATTTGGGTGTTTCGTGTAGTAATTAATTAAATTGTATTTAATAATATTTATCTGAAAATATTCAGAAAAATTACATAGCATAGGTGTGGGGGGAGGGGTCAGAACCACTTTGTCACGATTTATTACATTGGGGGGGGGGGGGTAAAAAGGAGGAAAAATGTGTTATGTAATTGATAGATGATCCCAAAGGTTGATTTAAATAGAAAAGTAGTTAATATCTTTTTTGTTTAATAACTTACTTGTCAATATTCTGGCTTAATTTTTATACTCTTTCCCTTATTTTTCTCTTGAAATGTGATTTAATTTCAAAATCAATCTATTTTTATATCTTTTTAATTAAAAATGAAGATCTTGAAATGAGTATTTGAAATTGGAACGCAAGAACAAATGGGTTTAATTCCGCTGGTGGAAGTTAATGCACAAGGGGAGACGAGAGGTCTGCAGTCTAATGCTATCGATTTTAGTGCTTAGCATAATGAGGACAGTCAGTGGCAGATAAGGCTATGTTGGAAATGGAAGTATTCGATTACATAGTCAAGGAAGGGTTTCACCCTCTGTCAGAAGGGTTCTCCCCCGATGCAACACTGGTTTATCGTCGACCCACAGTTACTGCGAACAAAATTTCATGACATAACTTCAACAGTCACAATAAATCGTTCATATTTCACGTACCTTTTCACTTCATTATTCACATTGTTCCGATCCACTTCATCATGTGTCTACATACTTCATTACCCCTTATCATCTTTTTCTTCACACGGAAAGCCGCTGGTGTGAAATTTGTTTTATTTTATTTTGAACAATGCTAATTTTCATTTTGCTTCCATTTGTTCTCGTATGCCAAAAGTGTTGCAACTCATAACTGCATAAATGCTCATTGGATATTTAATGCCTATTTTAAAGAATTTGTTTATAATTTACCCCCTGATAACATTATTTTTTTAAAATTTAAGTTCATGCAAAACTGATCTGAAATCTGTCCGTCTGTTCGAAAACATATAAACATAATTTGAGGATGGCTTCAGGTCAAAGAAAACTTAGAAATCAGGAAAGAGTCAGAAAATTTTATTGGTCATGGAATGTCACAAAAAATTAGCGATTTAAAATAAAATATGCAAAAATCGAGAAATTTCTGTAAGTGGCGCTTTAAATATCTGTCAAGGATAATACATTAAAAAAAAAATTTATTTCGTTTAAAAAAGATTCTATGTTAAAAATGTTTCAAAAATGAAATTCTGAATTTTGAAAATTAATGGGCAGGGCAAATAAAAGACTCGTTATGGTCAAATTAAGAATTTTGAAAATGAAGTTTAGCAGCCACCCTGATATAATATTCTTATTAGCAATTTATTTGTCTTGTATTTCTATTTCGTTTTCTTTGTTCTTTTTTTAAATTTTTTCCTCCTGGCCATTGCACTTTTAGTTCAAAATTTATTTTTTAGTCGAAAATTCAACTTTTTTTTAAAACTTTCTGGTTTGAGGATTCATCTGTTTTATTAGAAACTTAATGTTTTTTTAGATATTTGGATAAAAATTCAAATGTTTTATTGAAAATTTAACATCTTTGGTTGACGATTCAACTGCTTCGTTGAGAATTCATATTTTCTGGTAAAAAATTGAAATACTTGGATAACTACTTTAACTTAGTTCCAAATTAATTTTTTTTTCGAAATTCATAATTTTAGTAGAAACTTTCTCTCTTTGATTGTTGAAAATAGATATTTAAAAAAAAATAAAACTCAACTACTTGGGCTAAAATTGAACTACATTGTTAAAATTGTATTTTTTTAAGTTGAAGTTACATGTTTTTGTGAACAATAAATCATTTTGATGAAAATTTTTCTTTTTTTTTGTTTCAAATGAATTTTTTTAATCCAAAATTTACCTGTTTTATTTTTTGTTGAAAATTGATCTTTCTTAGTAAAAAATTCGTCTTTTCTGTTAAAAATGCTATTTTTTGGGTTTAAAGTATCATATTTTTTGGTTGAAAATTTAACTGTTTGGTTAAAAATTAAATTTTTTGTTGAAAATTAAATTTTTTTTTTAAATTAGATTTTTTGTTGAAAATTAAATTTTTTTGTTAAAAATTTATTTTTGAGGACTTAAAATTAAACTATTTTACATTAAATTTATCTTTTGGCTTCAACATTCAATAATTTAGACAAATTTTCATCTTTTTCTTGTCTAACAAATCTGTATTTGTTGAAAATTTGCCAGTCTGGATGGAAAATTAATCATTTTAGATAAAAAAATTGCCGCTTTGGTTGTAAATAGGATTAATTATCAAAAATTCTTTGCTTTTTTGTTACGAAAAGGTTATTACAATTTCAGTATTTTTTTTAACATAAACTATTACATTCCTTGTTTAGAATTAATATTTTTTGGCTAAAAATTAAACTAGTTGAACAACTACTTAAACTTTTTTTTAAAGTTGTTTTTTGTTAAAGATTCATATTTAAGTTGCAAATTCGTTTCTTTTGTTGAAAATTTATGTTTTTTATGAGAAAACTTGCCAAATTGGGTAAAGCTTAAGCTATTTTGTTAAAAATATATTTTTTGTTGTTGTGGGTTTACCTTTTTGGTTAAAAATTAAACTATTTTGATAAATATTTATCTTTCTCTTTGGTTTGAAATTAATTTTTTAAACTAAAAATGTAACTTTTCCATTGTGTGGTTGAAAATGTGCCTGTTATAATTAAAAATTCTTATTTGAAAAAAATTATTATTTTTGGTTTAATATTTCCTCTGTTTTGTATGAAAATTCAGCTGCATGATTGAAAATTAGTTTTTGTTTTGTTGAGAATTCAGCTTTTTGCTTGAGTGTTCAAGAATTCGTCTCTTAAGATTAAAAATTTATCATTTTAGCTCAAATTTCCTCTATTTTGTTGGAAATTTGACTATTTTGTTGAAAATTTGTTTTCCTTGGCAAAAATTTTGTAAAAAGAAATTGAATTTTTTGATTGAAATATCAACCATTACCTTTTTTGTTGGGAATTCATTTTTTTAGGTTGAAGATTCAAATATTTGGTAAAAAAAAATTTTATTGAAAATTAAATTATTTTGTTGAAAATTCAACTTTTTGTTTGAAATTGTAATTATATTGTTAAAAATTCTTTTTTTTATTAATATATCAACCATTATATTTTTTGTTACGAATTTCTCTTTTTGTTGAAATTCATCTTTTTTGGGTCAAAGTTCCAGCGTTTACTAAAAAAACTTGTCCTTTGGGTTGAAAATTTAGCTACACTCTTAAGAATTCGTTTTTTTTGTGGGATATCAACTATCACATTTTTTCAGATTTCATCTTTTTGTTGAAAATTCATCTTTTTGTTGAAAAATTAGCTTTTCAGGTTGAAAATTTGATCGGAAACTAAAAAAAATATATTTTTCGGTTAAAAATGCAACTATTGTGTTGAAATTTAATTATTTTGTTGCAAAATTGATCTATTCTGTTAAAAAGTTATCTTTTTTGGTCATAAATTTATCTTTAATGGTAGAAAAGTCATCTTTTTTGGTTTAAATAAATTTAAAATTAAAAAAATTTAATCTGAAATTGTTTTATTTCGCTTATAAAAGATTCTGTGTTAAAAGTGTTTCCAGATTAAAATTTTTGTCTTAAAATATTAGTAATCAGGGAAAATAAAAAATTAGTCAAGAAAAAGTCAGGGGATTTGAAAAATTAAGTTTTGGGGCTACCCTGTAATATTTATAAGTCTCCGATTAGATATTAGACTTTAATCACGAAGACCTGATTTTAGTTGCTGTAACATTGCAGGACTTCGTAAGTGCACCAGGTGGATGAGTAGGTATGTGCCTGAAAGTAATTATCCTGTTACTCACTATCGATATACCATTCGTTCCAGTTGCGATACCGTGGAACATGCGTCCTGCGATTTTGATACGCTGTGCGAGGAGAAATTTAATTAATATAATTTACTGTGCGTTCGCGTTATTGTTAATAATACACTGTGTGCGCATTAAAGTCTCGCGACTGAGCGAGGAAACGATCCAAAGCACATGAGAACTAACATGTATAATATATATCACATATGCATAAGAAGTGACGGACACGGCCTTAAGCTGTGAAATCAAGGAAGCATGCTTGCAACCAAACGCCCTGGGCTTCAAATTTTGTCGTTGGAAAAAAATCCCCACCCAAGTATCAAGATTCATTAAACTAATACCGGTTCATAGCAGATAAATGCTTCAAGTCTCTTGTGAAAATTATGTTTCTACATGAAAGTGCAATTTAGTACAGGATTGTAATTTAG
Source organism: Amphibolips quercusostensackenii (assembly GCA_032357855.1). Classification (NCBI taxonomy): domain Eukaryota; kingdom Metazoa; phylum Arthropoda; class Insecta; order Hymenoptera; family Cynipidae; genus Amphibolips; species Amphibolips quercusostensackenii. The sequence goes on along the minus strand of JAUELO010000280.1, from coordinate 1,229,476 downwards.
CTCAAAATCAAGTCGAACCTGCGACTTAATTACTTTTCTTGTTTGCATAATTCCGACTTAATGAGAGATATAAATTTAGTTTTTAAGTGCAATATTTTCCTGAGAATGTTTCACACATTATGTATAGCGTGGCACAATTTGTGTGATCTGGTTTTAAAATGAGTAGTCTACATGCCTCGTCAAAAATTAAAAAGTGTACAGTATTAAATTTTCTGTTTTTAGCCGATTTAAAAAAAATTCCATTATGATTCCGAATAAAGTCCACTTAAATACCGGGTATGAGAAAAATCACATTAATTAAGTGAGGCTTTTTTAAAAACATCCCTTGTGTAAGTTTCTGCTTCTAATTATTTGTTAAAAATATGCTAATTACACCTGGCTTACTATTGAAATTGGTATTCATTTTATTGTATACACATGATACCATTATTGCTTCGTCATAGAGGAAGCTTTGTAATCATAACATTTTCCAAAAATTTTTAATTAATGTAATTAAAACTTTCTCAATTAAAAAATGTCTAATACAATATTCTAAGCAATCGCCCGTGTGTGTGTGTGTGTGTGTGTGTGTGTGTGTGTGTGTGTGTGTGTGTGTGTGTGTGTGGATGTGTGGGTGTCACACTTTTT